>JAODAL010063359.1:0-19283 GCA_025379985.1 Phyllomedusa bahiana
AAGGGGCATTTTTTTGCCCCCCAGTGGGAGGTTAGGTTACCACCAATTTAACTCACCTGGTATTTTTTTTTTAAAAAGCATGGGGGCTCGTTGCCCGTGCGTGTTCATCTCATTTGGCTTTCCCAGCTGAAAATATGGCTGTGTTTTTTGGTTTTCCCCCCCGTAAATCTCTCCAGTCCCCGCATAAAACCGGGATTTGCCGCACTGAAGATATAAATGTGCACTTTCGTAGGGTTGTAGAGCGGCACCTCCTGCACGCCCCCGATCTCAGGCGCTTTACACAGTGCCGTGGCACCACATAATGTGCCTGTACCGGGGCCGCTGGTCATACACAACCACAGGGCTCGCCAATTTTGGGCTGAAAAGACTCCAGGCAACTGATACAGCCCCCGACATACAGGTCGCCCATAATACTCAGCAGCACAGAAAAGTCTGCACAGAGATGCAATAAGAATTTTTGGCCTCCAACCTTTGGCTTGGAGCGTCGATTTACTTTTGCCGTTATGGAGTGGGCAGCGAGGGATCACCAGAGCTCCTGCACCGTCCACAGGGAGCTGTCGATCTGCCTTGGAGGACTATAGAAAAGGCGCATGAGCCGGTCAGGGGGTTGGAGGAGGCGTTACTGAAGCCTTTTGGATATGGTCGCTCCATCCTAGATATCCCTGGGCAGGGCCGGGGCGACGAGTAGGCGAAGACAAGCCATCCCCTAGGGCACCACTTCACCCCAGGCAGGAAGAGGGATGGAAGGGGCTGAATTTGCCATTGGGGGGCACTATGTGCCATATTTGCCAAGTGCACCAGAATACCTTGGCCCAGTCCTGTCCCCGGGGTTTCCCCGCAGAGCTTTACCTGAAAGGTTTATTGAGCTTTTGTCACAAAGACATGAACTCTCCATCTGAATCAAGATCATGAGCAGAAGTCCAAAGTCTGGTGCCCTATGAAGGTGGGAGCAGGAGCGGGCTACGGGGGTTTGGGAGCAGGAGCGGGCAGGTGGTTTGGGACAGGAAACGGCACGGGGGTTTTTGGCAGCAGGAGCGGGCACGGTGGTTTGGCAGCAGGAGCGGGCACGGTGGTTTGGCAGCAGGAGCGGGCACGGTGGGTTGGGAGAGAACGGCAGGGTTTGGGAGCGGGGACGGGGTTTTGGGAGCAGGACGGGCACGGTGGTTAGGGCAGGAGCGGGCACTGGTTTTTGGGGCAGGGGCGGGGACGGGGTTGGCACAGGAGCGGGCACGGTGGTTTGGGAGCAGGAGCGGGCACGGTGGTTTTGGAGCAGGAGCGGGCTGGTGCTTTGGAGCAGAGCGGGGACGGGTTTGGAGCAGGGGCGGCAGGTGGGTTTTTCGCAGGGGCGGCCACGGTGTTTGGGACAGAGCGGGCACGGTGGTTTGGGAGCAGGAGCGGGCTACGGTGGTTTGGGAGCAGGAGCGGGCTACGGTGGTTTGGGAGCAGGGGGCGGCACGGGGGTAATGATTTGGCAGCAGGTACGCGGGCACGGTGAGGTTTGCAGCAGAGCGTGCACGGCGTCTTATGGCAGCATGGAAGCGGGCTACGGTGCTTTGTCAGCGAGGAAGCGTGCTACGAGGTTGGTTATGTGGAGCAGGTAGATACCGGCTACGGTTTTGTTGGCAGCATTAGCGGCTACGTGTCTTTGCAGCAGGAGCGGAGCACGAGGTGCTGTTGGCAATCAGGATGCGGGCACGGTGTTCGCGGACCGATACTCTTCTATCTTGATTCAGATGGAGCATTTGGGTGGCATGCATGAAGGTGGCGAGTGCATAATGAAGGCATAGAATGCGCCTCGTGTATGAAGCCGCTCTACTGCGGGTCATGGATCAGAATGCATCCCAGCACCTCAAGGCAACCGGATCTGGATCAGGTAAGCTCCTGTGTACCCCAACACCAGTCCTCACGGCCTCAAACCAACAGGTCAGTTTCAGGATCTTACACAGAATGCACTGAACAATAAGAAATCACCTGTGCAATGCTAAGAAAGCAGAAAACATGACCTAGTGCAGTGCCTTGAGGAACTAGGTTTGGGGAACACCTCATGAAGGTCAAACCACTGTGAGAAAGTGCTCGACCCGTCCCAGCTGTGATGCGCCCACAAATGCTGAAGCTATGAATGTGGAGCTTCGCTGCGGTTCTAGTGCGCCGCCCTGGACGCGTTACAAAGTGCCGCCTGCGCTATGTCATGCGCCCCCGAGTGGCGTGTGGGACGCATTACATGTATGATGGGGGCTGTGCCTGATCTCAGGCTGAAAAGCCACCAGAGCTCTGCCGCAGCCCCGGTCACACATGTCGCCCTTAATGTCCTTGTAACAAATGCTCAATAAACCTTTCAGGTAAAGCTCTACAGGAAGCCCCCGATTCTCCCTACATTGGATATAAAGCCCCCATTAAGTAGGAAGGTATAAGGCCCCCAATTAGGTAGGTTTGTAGACCAGCAGGAGGAAGGTATAGAGGCCCCCCTGTACAAAGTAAAGTATGCACTCTGCAGGTAGGTTAATGCCCCCTGGAGGTATATAGATAGGTAAACAGCCCCCTGTAGGTAGATATACAGTCACATGTAGGTATATATGCCTCCTGTAGGTTACAGCCCCAAGAGATAGGTAGGTATATATGCCCCATGTAGGTAGATACACAGTCCCCTGTATATATACGGTTCCCTGTATATGCTTTTTTTTTTAGCAGTGCTGATACGACCCCCCAGATAGATAGGTAGAGTTATATATGACTCCGCTGTAGGTAATACAAGCCCAGTAGAGAGTTATAAATATATGACCCCCTGATAGGTTATACAGACCTCCAGTAGTATAGGTAGGAGTATATAATGGCCCCCTGTAATGGTATACAAGACCCCTCTATATTAGTTAGTGGTTAAAGTAAGACCCCTGGAGTTATACAGATCACGATTAGAATATGTAGGTATATAGCCCCCCGATAAGGAATTAGCCAGGCCTCCAGTAGATGAGGTAGGTATTACTGCCCCCTGAAAGGTAATACAGACCTCCAGTCAGATAGTACATATTAGCCGCCCCTGTAGGTATACAGGCCGCCCAGTATGTAATAGTAGGTATATATGCACCCCTTTATGTTAAACATACCCACATTAGACTAGGTAGGTATACATGCCCCCTGTATGTATACAGACCCAAATTAGATAGGTAGAGTATATATGCCCCACTGATAGGTAATACATACCCTAGTAGATAGGTATGGAGAATTATAAGCCCCCTGAGGTATACAGACCCCTCTAAGATCAGGCAGGTAAAAATGCCCTATCTCTGTTAGGAATAACAGACCCCATAGATATTTATGGTATCTATACCCCTGTAGGTAACAGACCCCCCAGTTAGATAGCGTAGGTATATAAGCTCACCTGTAAGGTTATACAGACCCCATTAGATAGGTAGGTATATTGCCTCCCTGTAGAGGTATACAGACACCCAGTAGATAGAGTAGGAGTATACATGCCCCCTGTAGTATTAACAGACCCAGTAGATAGGGTAGGTATATTATGCCCCGCTTGTAGGTATACCAGACCCCTCTTAGATAGGTAGGTATATATGCCCCCTATAGGTTATATACAGACACCAGTAGATAGGTAGGTATATTTGCCCCCTGTAGGTATTACAGACCCCTCCTAGATATGGGTAGGTATATTATGTCCCTCCCTAGTAGCGTATACAGACCCTCTAGATATGGTAGGTTATATATGCCGCCCTGGAGTATACAGATCACAGTAGATATGTATTTATATATGTCCCCCCTGTAGTTATAACAGCCCCCAGTAGAAAGGTAGGTAAACATGCCCCTGTAGGTAACAGACCCCCATAGAATAGTAGGTATATATGTCCCCCTGGAAGTATCATCAGACCCCGATTCAGATAGCGGTAGGAGTAAATTCAACCCCTGTGTAGGATACAGACCCAGTATAATAGTTAGGTAATATATGCCCCCCTGTCAGATAACAGACCCCATAAGATAGGTAGGAGTAAATATGCCCCCTTGGAGCGGTATACAACCCCCAGTAGATTAGGTTAGGAAATTATTCCCACCAGAGTAGGTATACAGACCCCAGTAGAAAGGTAGTATATTATGCCCCACTAGGTAAGTCAGCGCGCCTGTAGATAGTTAGGTAGTATATATATATATATATGCAACCCAGTAGGTAACAGACCCCATGTATAAAGGTATAGTGATATATCTTGCCCCCATGAAGGTATAGCAGACCCAGTAGATAGGTGGGTATATATGCCCCCATGGAGGTATACAACCCGAAGTTAGATAGGTAGGTAAATATGCCCCCTGTAGGTATACAGACCCCATTAGATAGGTAGGTATACATGCCCCCCTGTAGTATACAACCCCAGAAGAATAGTAGTATATATGCCCTCTGTAGGTATAAAGACCCCAGTAGAAAGGTAGTATACATGTCCCCCTGTATGGTATACAGACCCAGTAGATAGGTAGGTATCTATTGCCCCTGTATGGTATACAGACCCCATTAGTATTAGGTAGTAGTATATGCCCCTGTAGGTAAATCAGCACCCCGGTAGATAGGTAGTTATACATGCCCCCTGTAGTATACAGAACACAGTAGATAGGTAGGTATATATACCCCTTAGTATACAGACCCCAGTAGATAGGTAGGTATAAAGTATACCCCTGTAGGTAAATACAGACTCCCAGTAGATAGTAGTATAATATGCCCCCTATACGTATACAGACCCCATTAGATCTAGGTAGGAATATATGCCCCCTGTAGGTAAGCAGACCCCAGTAGAGGGTAGGTATATATGAGCCCCTATAGTTATACCAACAGCGCGCAGTAAGATAAGCGGTAGTTATATATGCCCACCTGTAGGTAATACAGACCGCATAGAATAGGTAGGTATAGTATGCCACCTGTAGGTCTATCAGACCCCATTAGAAAGGTGCGTTAGAGTAAATAATATCGCCCCTGTAAGTTAAAACAAGACCCCAGTAAGATAGGTCGGTATTATATGCCCCCTGTAGTATACGCGCGCAGTAGATAGGTAGGGTCTATAATGCCACCTGGTAGGTATAACAGATCACAGTAGATAAGGTAGGTAGACATGCCCTCCTGGTAAGGGAGTAAATACAGACCCCAGAAGATAGGGTAGGTATAAAATGCCCCCTGAAAGGTAATACAGCGCGCAGAGATAGGTAGGTATACTTATGACCCCTGTAGGTATAACAGATCACAGTAGATAGGTAGGTATACAAGCCCCGGTAGGATACAGACCCCTAGTATATAGGCTAGGTGTATATATAACCCCCTGTAGGGTATACAGCGCGCAGTAGATAGGATAAGGTATATATGCCACCTGTAGGATATCAGACCCCATTTAAGATAGGTAGTCTATCTATTGACCCCCTGGAGGTATACAGATCCCAGTAGATATGTAGGTATAATATGCCTCCCTGTAGGTAAACAGCGCGCAGTACGATAGAAGGGGTATATATGCCAACCGTAGGTATACAGACCCCATTAGATAGGTAGGTATATAGCCCCCCATAGGTAAAGCAGACCCCTCTATGATAGGTATGAATATTTACTCCCCTCGTAGGTATACAGACCCCAGTAGATCAGGTAGTATCATATGCCCCCCCTGGAGTGATACAGACCCCAGTAGATAGGATAGGTATATATGCCCACAATTAGGTATATACAGCGCGCAGTAGATAGGTAGGGTAATATAATTATATTACCCCTGTAGGTATACAGACCCAGTAGATACGAGTAGGATAAATATGCCCCTGTAGGTATGTACAGACCCCATTAAGATAGGTAGGTATAAATGGCCCCCCTTGGAGGTATACGACCCCAGTAGATAGGTAGGTAAAGTATTCCCCTCTGAAGTGTAATACAGACCCCAGTAGATAGGGTTAGGTAGATATGCCCCCTGTAGGTATAAATACCCTCCAGTATTATAGAGTAGGATTATATATCCCCCTGAGGTAGACAGACCCCAGTAGCGATAGGTAGTGGTATATATGCCCCTAATTGGTATACCAGCGCGCAGATAGATTAGTAGGTATGATATATATATATAACCCCCTGTAGGTATACAGACCCCAGTAAGATGTGGTAGAGGCTATATATGCCCCTGTAGGTATACGACCCCCAGTAATATACGGGAGTGTATATATGCCCCCTGTGAGGTATTACAGACCAGTAAGCATAGGTAGGTAAATATGCCCTCTGTAGGTATACAGACCCCAGTAGATAGGTAGGTAAATATGCCCTCTGTAGGTATACAGACCCCAGTAGATAGGTAGGTATATATGCCCCCTGTAGGTATACAGACCCCATTAGATAGGTAGGTATATATGCCCCCTGTCGTATAGCAGACCCATAGATAAGGTTAGGGTATATATGCCCCCTGTAGGTATACAGCCCCCAGTAGATAGGTAGGTATACATGCCCCCTGTAGGTATACAGACCCCATTAGATAGGTAGGTAAATATGCCCGCTGTAGGTATAAAGACCCCATTATACATAAGTAGGTATAAGTGCCCCCTGTAGGTATACAGACCCATTAGATAGGTAGGTATACTATGCCCCTGTAGGTATAACACGCCCCCAGGTAGATAGGTAGGTAACAGAGTCCCCCTTGTAAGGTAACAGACCACCATTAGATAGGTTGGTATATATCCCTCCTGTAGTGTATACTAGACCCTTTAGATAAGGGGTAGGGTAAATATGCCCCCCTGTTAGGAGAAACTCACACTCTAGATCAAGTTAGTATATATGCCCCCTGTCAGATAATACCAGATCAACAGTAGATAGGTAGGTAAATAGTCCCCCTCAGTAGGTATACAACCCCAGTATATAGGTGTAGGGTATAATATACCCCCCTGTAGGTATACAGACCCCATTAGATAGGTAGGTATACATGCCCCCTGTAGGTATACAGACCCCATTAGATAGGTATGTATGATAAGATGCCCCCCTATAGGTTATACAGCGCGCAGTAGATAGGTATTTAAATCCACTTAGGTATACAGACCGGTAGTAGGTAGGTAAAATATGCCACCTGTAGGTATACAGACCCCATTAGATAGGTAGGTATATATGCCACCTGTAGGTATACAGACCGCAGTAGATAGGTAGGTATATATGCCCCCTGTAGGTATACAGACCCCAGTAGATAGGTAGGTATATATGCCCCCTGTAGGTATACAGACCCCAGTAGATAGGTAGGTATATATGCCCCCTGTAGGTATACAGACCCCAGTAGATAGGTAGGTATATATGCCCCCTGTAGGTATACAGCGCGCAGTAGATAGGTAGGTATATATGCCACCTGTAGGTATACAGACCCCATTAGATAGGTAGGTATATATGCCCCCTGTAGGTATACAGACCCCAGTAGATAGGTAGGTATATATGCCCCCTGTAGGTATACAGACCCCTCTAGATAGGTAGGTATATATGCCCCCTGTAGGTATACAGACCCCAGTAGATAGGTAGGTATATATGCCCCCTGTAGGTATACAGACCCCTCTAGATAGGTAGGTATATATGCCCCCTGTAGGTATACAGACCCCAGTAGATAGGTAGGTATATATGCCCCCTGTAGGTATACAGACCCCAGTAGATAGGTAGGTATATATGCCCCCTATAGGTATACAGCGCGCAGTAGATAGGTAGGTATATATGCCCCCTGTAGGTATACAGATCACAGTAGATAGGTAGGTATACAGACCCCAGTAGATAGGTAGGTAAATATGCCCCCTGTAGGTATACAGACACCAGTAGATAGGTAGGTATATATGCCCCCTATAGGTATACAGCGCGCAGTAGATAGGTAGGTATATATACCCCCTGTAGGTATATAGTCTCCTGTATATGGCCTTAATAGGTACAGTATACAGCCCCCTGTAGATAGGTAGGTATGTTATGGAATGTAAAAACATACAAAAAATCAGACGTTACTTACTCAAAAAACACTCCAAATCTTTGGGGCATGTTTACAGCTCAATGGCCCAACTAAACTGACCCCAGAAGCTGGCAACTCTGGCCTTTATGCTAACTGGGAAAAAATTTACCAGGTGCAGCTAATTGCTTGAGCAAAAGCTCACATACCCGCACTGCTGGGGGAACAATTAGATGAAAAACTGCAAACCAACTTGACACCTGTTCACACCAGTATGCAAAAAAGCCGCAGTATAATGCATGGGGAGATTGCACAAATGCAAAAATACCAATAAAACAACCACTCACACGACCTCAGGGCATGAGGTGGGTGGTTGCTGGTACTATAATTGCATATAATAAAGCGATACAGATGTTATGGGATGTATTAGGTGAAATGTCTATTTCACCCACAAGATGGCGTCAGTGTCCAGACACACTCTGTTGTGCCTCGATGATAACCAAAATGGCCACTGGCCTTAAAGGGGATTTGCCAGGACACAAGTTTCTTACCTTCCTTATCAGCACAGTGAGAATGTCAACATATCACGATGAGTCATGAAGGCTGCAGGGATGAGAGGGAGGGGGTGAGTAAAGAGTGAGGAATAAGGGAGCTCTCAAAACTTAAGTGAAATAATAAACAGAAACAACAGTGGATTCTCAATACAGCAAGACACACCCTCATAGACGCACTTTCTACCCGGTGCCTTAAAAGCTCATTCATTTTGCCTGTCATCAGATATGAAGTGTTTCACACAAGTGCGGCCAGGTAACTAAGGGGGACTGAGCAATGCTGTAGCTCTCAGAGGCTTCACTTTGTGTAATCACATATATTTAGAAAAGTGATTAAATACCCATTTTGGAGGTTCCCACATGGTGGCAAAACCCCTTTAACTGTTTTGCTTCTCTGAAAGAAAGGTGGGCTGTGTTATTCAAATACTGTATGTAGAGGAGAAAAGCCAAATGAGGAGGGTGGATGTAATGTAACATGTTGCTTATGGAATGTTGTAACGCCCAAAGTAGAAAAAACCATTAGAGAACTCATTAGACTGCAGACTGTCAGCCTCTCTGGCACGTGTCATTCAATATACTGATTTGATCCCCCACTAGGACGTCGAGCCCCTTTGCGGTTCCGTCTACAACAGCTATATATGCCCCCTGTAGGTATACAGCCCCCTCTAGAGATGTAGGTATATATGCCCCCTGTAGTTATACAGCCCTCTGTAGATAGGTAGGTATATATATGCCCCCTGTAGGTATACAGACCCCGGTAGATAGGTAGGTATATATGCCCCCTGTAGGTATACAGACCCCAGTAGATAGGTAGGTATATATACCCCCTGTAGGTATACAGCACCCTCTAGAGATGTAGGTATATATGACCCCTGTAGGTATACAGCCCTCTGTAGATAGGTAGATATATATGCCCCCTGAAGGTATACAGACCCCAGTAGATAGGTAGGTATATATGACCCCTGTAGGTATACAGACCCCAGTAGATAGGTAGGTATATATGCCCCCTGTAGGTATACAGACCCCAGTAGATAGGTAGGTATATATGCCCCCTGTAGGTATACAGACCCCAGTAGATAGATAGATATATATGCCCCCTGAAGGTATACAGACCCCAGTAGATAGGTAGGTATATATGACCCCTGTAGGTATACAGCCCCCAGTAGATAGGTAGGTATATATGACCCCTGTAGGTATACAGACCCCAGTAGATAGGTAGGTATATATGCCCCCTGTAGGTATACAGACCCCAGTAGATAGGTAGGTATATATGCCCCCTGTAGGTATACAGACCCCAGTAGATAGGTAGGTAAATATGCCCCCTGTAGGTATACAGACCCCAGTAGATAGGTAGGTATATATGCCCCCTGTAGGTATACAGACCCCAGTAGATATAGTTACCAATGGTTGTTCAGCTTCTCCGTGAGTTCATTCAGATTGCACAGATGAGTGGATGCACGGAAAAGCCGGGAACTCTACCGGCCCACACTTTTTAAAGAAAGAGCAAACAAAACCAGCATCCGCATACAATGGATTATCGACTGATATAGTAGAAAGGGCACTCTTGCAAGCAGTTTAAAATTTCATATCTTTAATAGAAAAACATCTTAAAAAACTTACATGCACGCGGCAAATATAAATGTCTATGATACGTGGAGCACAACCACCGTTAGACAGGGTAGCACTAGATCATGCCCAATATGCTACGGAGCGACGCGTTTCGATATGTGAAGATCTTAGTCTTGGTCTAACGTGTGTTTCTACACTGGGACCGTTTATATCAAACCGGATGTTACGTGACGCAACCACTAGTTAGGTATGTTTGATAACTCTATGTCTTCCAGTGTATACATCGGCTTTAGATATATGCATAATATAAAAAGCTCATAACAAAAAAATGATATAATAAAAACATATGACATACGTAGATTTAGGCAGAGGAATGAATGGATAAAGTTTTGTAGGAGACTAGATAAAGAAGTAAATTTGGACACACATTTTATCCACAATATTAATCAATAGTGATATAAAATATCGTACTTAATGTTAAGACCTCGAGGATATCTAGTTTGTAAAATGAAAACCCATTTGGCTTCATTCCTTAATAGTACATCACGTACATTACCCCCTCTCGTTGGGGGGGAACACTCTCTGTACCCATCACATGGAAAGAACTAGTGTCCCCTGAATGAGCTTCAATGAAATGCTTGGATACAGCCGTCATGTCTCCAGGTGTCCTTCTTAGCATCTGATAGATGACGTCTGATGCGAACCTTGAGGTGAGTAGTAGTACACCCCACATATTGTACTAGGCATAGATCACACCAAATTAGATATACTACATTTCTGGTGTTGCAGTTGATGTACTGGTGCACATCATAATTTTTCCCAGTCACATATGATGTAAATTTGCTACTGACCTCCATGTAATGACATGTTGTACAGGTGGTGTGCCCGCATTTAGAAGAGCCTTTGTATTGAAGCCATGTTTTGGCTGTTTGTTCAGAACTAGTATACAGGCTTGGAGAGATTGCTGGCTTTTTTTGGGACAAATCTTACTCCTTTGTCAACAATTGCCCGGAATTGAGGATGTGCTCTCAGCATGGGGAGATGTTTCTTGATGATCCCTACTATTTTTTTTAAACTGTGGAGAATATGTGGTGCTAAAGGTAGTTCCCGCAAATGTTTGACCTCTTGTTATTGTGAGGTTGTTGTGTATTATTTATTAATCTTTGTCTTGGGATCTCTTCTACTTTTCTTACACATTGTTGGAATATCCTATCGGAATATCCTCATTTTCTCAGTTTACTTATGACATTATTTGGTTGCATCAACCATTCTTTTTCATCACTACAATTTCTTTTGGTTCGTATTAATTCACCAGTGGGTATATTATTAACAACATGTTCCGGATGGCATGATGCAGCATGCAAAATTGAATTTGAAGAAGGTTTAACATATGGTTTGAGCTGCACGGTCACATTTGGAATACCCTGTATTGTAACATCTAAGAAATTCACACTCTTGTTTAATTGAATCCGTGAATTTTAAGTTCATGGGGTTATTGTTGATATATTGTACGAATTCCAGAGCAATATCGGGGGGGCCCTCCCATATCAGGAGGAGATCATCAATATATCTTCCATACCACCTGATATGGGAGGCGAAATTGTTACTGTCGGAAAACAGATACCGCTCTTCCCACATCGCCATGAAAATATTGGCCAGCGAGGGGGAGAACTTGGCCCCCATTGAGGCTCCCCTCAGCTGTAACAAAAACGCTTTGTTGAATGAGAAAAAATTGTGTGTTAAGAGGAATTCCAGCACTAGGATAAGAAACGCATTTAGTTTAGGATCATATGTACTGTATTTTTCAAGAAATCTACCTAATGCTACTAATGATAGGTCGAGTGCAGCTACATCACAGGTAAGCCAGGTGTTGCCATTGTGTTTGTTCCATAATACCTATAACTTGTATACCTATAAGCCTGGGATTAATGTAACAAGGGCTTGCAGGAGATTGTCCACCCATGCGCCTAACCTTTCACTGAAAGAACCTATTCCACTTACTATATGTGGTAATTGTGGTGGAAACACCTCTTTGTGTACCTGCGGGAGTGAGTGTATTATAGGAGTTTTAGGAAATTCTACATCTAGTTTGTCTGCCATACTAGATGTTAACGCTCCCATATGGACCCCTTCCATCAAGAGTTTTGTCAGTGAATCCAGTGAGTCGGGTCTCCTGTTAGCCTGCGGTAGGTGTCGGGGTCACTTAACATCTCCATGTATCCAAGCATTTCATTGAAGCTCATTCAGGGGACACTAGTTCTTTCCATGTGATGGGTACAGAGAGTGTTCCCCCCAACGAGAGGGGGTAATGTACGTGATGTACTATTAAGGAATGAAGCCAAATGGGTTTTCATTTTACAAACTAGATATCCTCGAGGTCTTAACATTAAGTACGATATTTTATATCACCATTGATTAATATTGTGGATAAAATGTGTCCAAATTTACTTCTTTATCTAGTCTCCTACAAAACTTTATCCATTCATTCCTCTGCCTAAATCTACGTATGTCATATGTTTTTAAAATTTTTTTTTTTTTGAGCTTTTTTATTTTTTCATAATTTTAAAACCAGTAACACGGAAACAAGAGTTAAAAACATACCTAACTAGTGGTTGCGTCACGTAACACCCGGGTTTTTGAAAAAAAAGGTCCCCAGTGTAAAACAACGTTAGCCCAAAGACAAGTCTTCACATATCGAAACGCGTCGCCCGTAGCATATTGGGCAGATCTAGTGACCCTGTCAACGGGGGTTGTGCTCCACGACCCCAAGATGGGTTAGGTTAATAAACCCCTGTAGTAGATGAGTGCTCAAGCATTTCTCTTGGCATCTCCTAGGACAGAAGCTGAAGGGCTGAACTCTAGACTTTTGGGTGGGGCGATGCCGCGGGGCAGGGAGCCAATAGCTTCCTGCCATTGTATTTCATTGTATGCACGACCTGAGGAGGCACAAACAGAAAGAAGCGGCGGGTGCGGGCGGCCTCAGGGGGTGCGGCCCCCAGGCTAAGACGCCCCGGTCACACCCCAAGCCCCAAATATAACTAATGTGCATTGTGTCTGCAGAGTGAGAAGGACGACGCGCAGCTACAGATGGTCGGGGGCGACGTGGACCTCCCAGGGACTGGCAAAAGGGGTGCGGAGGCGAGAGGAGGAGGGGGACAGAACACGCTGCTGGCCATGCTGCCGGACTACGACATCGATGCAATGAATACGAGAGCCCAAGGGACACTGACCGAGGTCAAGAGGGAGGCCCAGGAGAAGGCAGCGTCATGTGACGGCCGCACCTCGGGGGCGGAGCCATGTGGGAGGCCCGAGGTGGGGCTTTGGGAAGGAGTCCAGGGGCCGAAACCGAGGGGTGGAGCCCAGGGGAAAGGGAATCTGGGGGGTGAGGGGGAAGGGTGAAACCTCGGGGCGAAGCCTCGGTGGGGAAACCTCAGAGAAAGAGCCTCAGGAGGGGGGGGGGGGGGGGTGCGAAGCCTCGGTGGTGAAACCTCAGAGAAAGAGCCTCAGGAGGGGGGAGGGGGGGGGGGGGGGGTGCGAAGCCTCGGGGGAAACCCGAGAGGAGCCTCGGGGGGGTGGGGGGGGGTGCGGGAACCTGTGGGAAAAACCCCAAGAAAAGCCTCGGGGGGGGGAACCGGGGGGGGAAAGGGCGAAGCCTCGGTGGTTAAACCTCAGAGAAAGAGCCTCGGGATGGAGCAACCTCGCGGGGGGGGAAATCACGGATACAAAGCCACTGTCTGGTGTAACCTCAGGGGGGGGGATCAACCTAGGGGGCGAAGATTCTGCAGCTAAAAAACATTCACAAAAATTTCTAACATTTGTTTTTGGCTGAAAAACTCCTCGAAATTTTTTCCCATAAATGTAAATAAATATTTTGTAAAATTTCTACTGACCAAAAACTTCTTGGGAAAAAGGGCCCCCTGGGGGCCCCCACGAAACCCCCATTACAGAGGACCCGCAAACCCCCACATGGGGGCCCCCATGAACCCCCATTACAGAGGAAAACCCGCACCACCACATGGGGGCCGCCCCCTTTACCCCTATTACAAAAGGGGGGCCCCCCACCGGGCCCCATGGGGGGCCCCCACTGACCCCTATTACAGAGGACCCTGCACCACCACATGGGGGCCCCACTGACCTGTTTTTTTTACCGAGGACCCTGACCTCCACTTTGGGGGCCCCCCCCGACCCTATTACAGAGGACCCTGCACCACCACATGGGGGCCCCCACTGACCCCTATTACAGAGGACCCTGCACCCCCACATGGGGGCCCCACGCCTATTACAGGGGGACCCCACCTCCCCAAAAGGGGGCCCCCTTTACCCCTTTACAGAGGACACTGCACCCCCCAAATTTGGGGGGCCCCCTGACCCCAATTTTCAAGGGGGCCCCGCCCACCACAAGGGGGGCCCCCCTACCTCTATTACAGAGGACCCTGCACCACCCCCTGGGGCCCCACTGACCCCTATTACAGAGGACCCTGCACCACCCCATGGGGGCCCCCCTGGGCCCCTTTACAGAGGGCCCCCACCACCCACATGGGGGCCCCACTGACCCCTATTACAGAGGACCCTGCACCACCACATGGGGGGCCCCCACTGACCTCTATTTTCAGAGGCCCTGCACCACCACATTTGGGGGGCCCCCCTGACCCCTATTTTCAGGGGACACTGCCCACCAAAATGGGGGCCCCCCCCGACCCCTATTAAAAGAGGGGCACTGCCCCCACCCCATTTGGGGGGCCCCCCAAATGACCCCCCATTACAGAGGACCCCCGCACCAAACCAAAATGGGGGGGCCCCCCGACCTCCCATTACAGAGGGCCCTGCACCAAACCCCATGGGGGGGCCCCCCTGACCCCAAATTTCAGAGGGGGCCCCGCAAAAAAACCCCAAAGGGGGCCCCCCTGACCCTTTTAAAGGGAAACCCCGAAACCCCCAAATGGGGGCCCCCCCCGGACCCCTAATTTAAAAAAGGAAACCCCGGGACCACCACATGGGGGCCCCCCCCCGCCCCCTAATTTCAGAGGACCCCGCAAAACCCCCACATGGGGGCCCCCCCTGCCCCTATTTCAGAGGACCCCTCACCACCCATGGGGGCCCCAACGACCCCTATTAAAGGGACCCCCACCCCCACATGGGGGCCCCCACTGACCTCATTTTTAAAGGGCCCTTTACCCCAAAAAGGGGGCCCCCCCTAAAACCCCTATTACAGAAGGGGCCCCTGCACCAACCCCAAGGGGGGGCCCAATGGGGCCCCCATTTTCAGAGGGGCCCCTTTCACCAACCCCAAAAGGGGGGCCCCACTGACCCCCCATTAAAAGAGGCCCCCGCACCCCCCACATGGGGGCCCCCCTGACCTCTATTACAGAGGACCCAGCACCTCCCTGGGGGCCCCACTAAAACCCCCATTTTAAAAAGGGGACCCTGCCCACCACATGGGGGGCCCCCTTTACCCCTATTACAGAAGGGGCCCCGACCACCAAAATGGGGCCCACAGACCCCTATTACAGAGGGGCCCCGCACCTCCCCATGGGGGGGCCCCCCTAACCCAAATTTCAGAGGACCCCTTTCACCACCAAAATGGGGGGCCCCCTGACCCCCATTACAAAGGGGGCCCCGCAACCCCCAATGGGAGCCCCAATGAACCCCTTTTCAGAGGAAACCCTGCACCACCAAAATGGGGGGGCCCCCTGCCCCTATTACAGGGACCCTGCACCACCACATGGGGGCCCCCCCAGGGCCCCTATTAAAAAGAGGACCCCGAAACCCCCCAATGGGGGCCCCCCGGGCCCCCATTACAGAGGACCCTTTTTCCCCCAACATGGGGCCCCCCCGACCCCTTTACAGAGGACCCCCGCACAACCACATGGGGGCCCCCCCTGACCTTAAACTATTACAGAGGACCCTTTCCCTCCACATTGGGCCCCAAAACCCCCATTACAGAGGACCCTGCCAAAAAACCCCCAAAATGGGGCCCCACTTTCCCCCCCTTACAGAGGGGGCCCCGCACTCCACAAAGGGGGCCCCCCCTGACCTTTTATTACAAGAGGACCCGGGACCTGCCCTGGGGGCCCCCCTGACCCGACTATTACAGAGGGCCCGCACCTCCACAAAGGGGGCCCCCCGACCCCCGAATTTCCCATTACAAGGACCCCTTTCAAACCCCCCAAAGGGGGCCCACTGATCCCTAAAAAAGGACCCCCCGCAAACCCCCACAAGGGGGCCCCCCCCTTTACCCCTATTAAAAGAAAGGGCCCCGCACCACCACAAAGGGGGGCCCCACTGACCCTGTTCTATTACAGAGCAACCTGCACCACCACATGGGGGCCCCCCCCTGACCTCCCCATTACAAAGGGACCCCCGCACCCCACCCCTTTGGGGGCCCCCACTGCCCCTATTACAGAGGGGAAAAATGCACCACCCCTGGGGGCCCCAAATGACCCCAATTACAGTTACCCTGCACCTCCCCATTTGGGGGCCCCCCTGACCCCTTTAAAAGAGGACCCCTGCAAACCCCCACAAAGGGGGCCCCCCTGACCCCCCATTACCGAGGTACCCCCACCACCCCAATGGGGCCCCCACTGACCCCCTATTACAGAGGAAACCCCGCAAACCCCCCCAAAAGGGGGGGCCCCCCTGGGCCCCTTTTTACAGAGGACCCGCACCAAACCCCATGGGGGGGGGACACTGACCCAGATCCCCCTTACAAGGGCCCGCACCAAAAAAACATTGGGGGGCCCCCCCTGACCCCGATTACGAGGACCCTGCAAAACCCTCACATGGGGGCCCCACAGACCCCCACTACAGAGGCCCCCGCACCCCCCACTGGGGGGCCCCACTGACCCCTATTACAGAGGACCCTGCACCACCACATGGGGGCCCCACTGACCCCTATTACAGAGGACCCTGCACCACCACATGGGGGGCCCCACTGACCCCCTTTTCAAGGACCCTGCACCCCCACATTTTGGGGGGCCCCCCAGACCCCCAAATTACAGAGGGGGCCCTGCACCTTTCCCCAAAAGGGGGGCCACACTGACCCCTATTACAGAGGACCCTGCACCTCCACATGGGGCCCCACTGACCCCTATTACAGAGGACCCTGCACCTCCACATGGCGCCCCATGACCCCCTATTAAAAGAGGAAACCCCGCCCTCCACATGGGGGCCCCCCTGACCGAACTATTTACAAAAGGACCCTGCACCTCCACATGGGGGCCCCACTGACCCAGATCTATTACAGAGGACCCTGCACCACCACATGGGGGCCCCACTGACCCCTATTACAGAGGACCCTGCACCTCCACATGGGGGCCCCACTGACCCCTATTACAGAGGACCCTGCACCACCACATGGGGGCCCCACTGACCCCTATTACAGAGGACCCTGCACCACCACATGGGGGCCCCACTGACCTGATCTATTACAGAGGACCCTGCACCTCCACATGGGGGCCCCACTGACCCCTATTACAGAGGACCCGGACATCCACAAGGGGGGCCCCACCCCGACAAAAAAAAAAAAAAAAAAAAATTTATTACGAGGACCCCGCCCTCCACATGGGGGGCCCACTGACCCCTATTACAGGGGGACCCCCCGCACCTCCCATGGGGGCCCACGACCCCCTTTACAGAGGACCCTGCACCTCCCCATGGGGGCCCCACTGAAAACCCCCATTAAAAGAGGGCCCCGCACCCACCACATGGGGGCCCCACTGACCTGATCTATTACAGAGGACCCTGCACCTCCACATGGGGGCCCCACTGACCCCTATTACAGAGGACCCTGCACCGCCACATGGGGGCCCCACTGACCCAGATCTATTACAGAGGACCCTGCACCTCCCCATGGGGGCCCCCACTGACCCTGATCTATTACAGAGGACCCTGGACCTCCACAAAGGGGGCCCCCCCGGGGCCCAGATTTATTACAAGGGACCCTGCCCACCCCAAGGGGGCCCCCCCTGACCCCCTATTACAAAAGGCCCCTGCAACCCGCCACATGGGGGGCCCCACTGACCCAGATCTATTACAGAGGACCCTGCACCTCCACATGGGGGGCCCCCCCGAAACCCCCAAACTATTTCAGGGACCCCGCAAACCCCCAAAATGGGGGCCCCCCAACCCCTATTTCAGAGGACCCTTTTTCCACCCCATTTTGGGGGGCCCCACTGACCCCTATTACAGAGGACCCTGCCCCACCACATGGGGCCCCCTGAACCCCCATTACAGAGGACCCGCACCCCCAAAATGGGGGCCCAACCCCGGAAAAACCCCCATTTCAGAGGACCCTTTCAAACCCCACATGGGGGCCCCACTGACCCTGATAAATTACAGAGCACCCTCCACCACCCCATGGGGGCCCCACTGAACCCCCAATTTCAGAAGGGCCCCGACCAAAACCCCCATGGGGGCCCCCCTGACCCCTATTTTCAGAGGACCCTGCAAACCACTGGGGGCCCCCCTGACCCAGAAACTTTACCGAAGGGGCCCCGCACCTCCACATGGGGGCCCCACTGACCCCGATCTATTACAGAGGACCCTGCACCACCACCTGGGGGCCCCACTTACCTCTATTACACAGGACCCTGCACCCACATGGGGGCCCCACTGACCCCTATTACAGAGGACCCTGCACCACCACATGGGGGCCCCCCCCTTTACCCAATCTATTAAAAGGGCCCGCACCTCCACATGGGGGCCCCCCTGACCCCTATTAAAAGAGGCCCCGCAAACCACCACATGGGGGCCCCACTGACCCAGATCTATTACAGAGGACCCCTGCCCCACCCCCATGGGGGCCCCCCCTGGGCCCAGGGCTATTACCCGAGGCCCCTGCACCTCCACATGGGGCCCCACTGACCCCTAATTTCAAGGGGCCCTTTCACCTCCACATGGGGGCCCCACTGACCTCGATCTATTACAGAGGACCCTGCACCTCCACATGGGGGCCCCACTGACCCCTATTACAGAGGACCCTGCACCACCACATGGGGGGCCCACTGACCCCTATTACAGAGGACCCCGCCCCTCACAAAGGGGGGCCCAGCCCCCCATTTTTTGAGGGCCCCGCACCCCCCACCCTGGGGGCCCATGACCCCCTATTACAGAGGACCCTGCACCACCACATGGGGGCCCCACTGACCCCTATTACAGAGGACCCTGCACCACCACATGGGGGCCCCACTGACCCCTATTACAGAGGACCCTGCACCTCCACATGGGGGCCCCACTGACCCCTATTACAGAGGAACCCCGA
>JAODAL010063360.1:0-19283 GCA_025379985.1 Phyllomedusa bahiana
GGGAATTGAAGTCCATGGGGCTCAATTCAGCTGCATATAGATTTTAATGCTATCTGTCAGTTTGGAGCACATTGAATTCCAAGGGTTATCTAAGCCTTTTTTTTCTATTGATTCAGTTAAGAAAAAGCTTTTTTTAAAATTTCCATAGTGAAAATTTTTTGGCTGCTCATTTCTTTTGCACAATTTATATCCAAGGGTTTATAAAACTGTTTCTGTATTTTCAGTAAAAAAACGTGTTTTTTAGCGCCAAAGAAAAATTTTCCTCTAATAATTATATACAAAGTTAAATTAACGTGTTTCTCTTTTTTAAGTCAAAAAACACGTCGTTTTAACAACCCACATACCTGTTAATTTTTGGCGCCATTTTTTTTGCGCAATTTAAATCCAAAGGGGTTAAAATAAGGGGTTTTTCTGTGTTGAGTCGAAAATAATGTCGTTTTAACACCCCAAAAAACCAGTTAATTTTTGGCTGCCTTTTCTTTTGACAATTTAACCCAAAGGGCTAATTAAGCGTGTTTCTACTGTTGTAGTCAGAAAAATACCATATTTTTTTAACGCCACTACCATTTTTTTTTTGGGGCATCTCATTTTTTTTGGCAATTTATACCCAAGGGTTAATTTAAAGGGGGGTTGTCTTGCTACAATATGGATTTTAATTAAAAGATCTTTGAAAAACAAGCAGCTTTGCAATATATGTTCATTACAAATGTCCTACTGATTTTGAGTTATCCCTTGTAGTAGGAGTGCATCAGCTCCTCCAATCACTATAGCCACCCACCTGTTGATTTTTCTCTCACTGGCTGCCAGTGCTGGTGATGTCATCAGCTTCTCAATGCAGGTTGGAGCACAGAGCCCCTCCTGCACAGCATGAGGCCACTTGTGATGCTTCTGTAGGGGAGGGAGGGGGAGGGCTCTACTCCTGGCTTCTGTGTCTGTGTAGCTGTGCAGCCTGGATTAACCCTGTGTGTGCCTGCTCCCTCCTGCTCTCTACACAGATTGAGGAGAGCAAGGATGACGCTGATCTGTGGTCAGTACGATGTGACAGCAGTGAAGTGTGTTACTATAATCATGATGTGTCTGTGGAGCTTTGACTATACTAACAGAACAGATATGGGGGGCATGTGAACGTTTCATATCCCTCCCTGCTCTGCTGTATTAGTGACACTTCGTAATTATAGTAACACACTTCACAGCTGCCCTGTGTCTGTTTTGATGGGAGGACAGCACAGAACAGTGTTTGTTTGTTGTTGCTTCAGATGTCCGTGGAGATTGGTATGCTAAGCAGGGGGTATAGGAACACTTACACCCCCCCCTACTCTGCTATTAGCATACACAGCTTCACAGACCTCTGGCTCCATAGCCACTCATAGATCAGCCCTCTCCCTGCTGTCTCCTGACTCTGTGGATTGGAGCAGCAAGAGCTCGGCCACAGCAGCAGCAGAGTGCAGCTGATCCAGCAGTGAGCAGCTGGCAGCAGACCTAGGCAGGCACACACAGGGTTAACTCTGGCAGCAAACCCCCTCGCCCTCTCCCTGCTGTATAGCAGTTACTGCAGTTGGAGGAGGAGAGCTGTCTGTGTACTGAGGGGAGGGAGGAAAGGGGAGGAGAAGAGGTAGACAAGAAGCATGCCCCTGAATTCAAAAATCCTATGGTGCCAGATACACTGAGGTAGGCTGAAAACCTATAGTGAGACAACCCCTTTAAGCGTGTTTCTGCTATTGTAGTTAGTAAAAGAAATGGCATTTTTCAACGCCAAAGAAGAAAATTTTCCTGTAGCATAATTTATATCCGAAGGATAATTAAGCGTGTTTCTGCTTTTAGTCAGTAAAATACACGGCGTTTTAACACGCCACATACCAGTTAATTTTTGGCTGCTCATTTCTTTTGCGCAGTTTATATCCAAGGGATAACCAAGCCTGTTACTGGGTTCATTTGGATTCAAATACAGGGTGTGTATTTATCATATACAGATATCTTTATTAAACAGAGTCTGTAAATTTTTTAACAAACAGTATGTCAGACAGAGAGCTGGCAGGCTCTTCACATGCGAGTGGCAGTGGCAAAAACATTCCTGGAGCAGGCACAGGTCGCAGTACAGTAAGGGGACGTCGCAGAAGGGGTCACTCGGGGAGACCAGAACTGCTGGTGTCATCTAGCGGCCGTGTGTTGACCAGCAACCCAATGGTTCTTGATTGGTTGACTAGGTCATCCACTTCCTCCCAGATGACATCTGACAACCCCAGCCAAGAGTCGATGGGAACGTCAGACACAACCCTTAGTTGGCATGGCTCGGGAGCGGGTCAGCGTCCCTCACCTGTCCTCAACCCGCCTGTGTCCCATCCGGTTCCTTCAGCCAGAGATCTACTATGTGATCTGGGCTCAGCGCCACTATACAGCGAGGATGAACAATTTGAGGAGGACAGTCAGCAACTACTTGGCAGCGAAGAAATGGGGCCAATATCCCCTGCTTCTTGCAGTAGGCGGCAAAGTATAGATGTGGAGAGTGGCATGGGAGATCATGTTGTGAGGGGTTAGCCTTTGCATACTGTAGGGGATTAGTCCCAATGGCAGGCTTACACAAGCAGGACCACAGTCTATATTTGAGCAAACAACGGGTGTGTTTATTGGCTTGGCATCCGTTTCTCCAACAACACAAGCAGCAAACAAAACAAAACAAAAGGCTTACTTCAGCCAACACCCAGGTGTCTCACCACAGTCTTTAGGCGCAACCGCCTGGCACCTATCGCAGGCACAGTCTGTATGGCCCACACGGGCTCTCACCCTTCCGGCGTGGTGTAAGGCACAGCTCCTTGAAAGGACCTTAGAGCTTCCCTCAGCCTCCAAGGTGGTTACTCTCTGGTAACTAGCAGGGAACTAAACAAACACATAGCTCACCTGATCTCCAGGCTTACATAGGCCATCCTAAACTCCTGCCTGGATCCCGGAGTGGGAGCAGTCGTCCCACCCCACTCTTTGACTGCTCCACTGAAGGCCGACCCAGACTTGCTGCTGTTGCAGCCAAACTAACTTTAAACGTATCAGTGGCCTAATGCCGCTGATACAGAATTTCTGACCTTCACTCCACCAAAGCCAGGAATTTTGGTGGCACATATCTCCCATCTATCACAAGGCCTTGTGCCTTCCTACATACCCCCCCCCCCCCTCTGCCCAAAGCCAGGCAGGGGCGTTGCTAGGGTCCCTAAACATCCGGGGCTCGGGCCCTTTGTATTAAGTTTTGCTCAGTAGGGCGGGGTTCACGCGGCATTTTTCACGCCCAAAGAACTGCGGCTTCTATCGGGGGGACTGTCACTTCTCTCCTCCAGCGTACAATACCATTGGATTGTACGCTGGAGGAGACGACATGGTAATTCATAGCTTTCATAGAGAGCGTATTAAAGGGCAAATACACCACAAAACGCACCCCGCAATTATGCCATGTGAACGTACACTTTGTCTGGCTGCGGCAGCTAAAAACGTACGCAACCCTGACGAATGACGGGTGTAAAAAAATTATATTCAGATACAATTCATCATCAGGCTGTAGCTTACATGTGTAAAGGACAGAACAGGCAGGATTATGTTTAGTGACGCAAATGGGGTAATATTGTGGATATGTGTGTTTATACACATAAACACACATATATACAGTACATACACATTCACATACACATGTACACACATATGCATGCACAACACACAATATATTATATATTATATATATATATAATATATATATATATATAACACACACATATACACAAATACAAATATATTTTATATATATATATATATATATATATATATATATATATATATATATATATATATATATATATACACACACATGCATACACATATATATATATACACACACACATGCACACATATATATACACACATACACACACATACACATACACACACATATACACATATATGCATACATATATACACATATACACAAACATATATACACACATGCATAAACACAAACATATATACACACATATGCATACACAAATACACATATATACACACACATGCATATATACATTAAGTACAATTCATATTTATGAAGATTATGTGGTGTTGCCCTTATTATACTATCTAGCACAGGTCTCTACAGTGAGGCTACTCACTCACTTGAGACCTCCCTGGGCACCTGTGGATGATGATGATGATGATGCTGCTGCTGTTGTCTCCAAGGCTGAGTAGTTGCATGGTCCGGGACCCGGGAGCACAGCAGGGGGCGGAGCTCCTCACTCACTGCTTCCTGACTGCCAGGCTCTCGTGCTCAGCGCGGCTGCAGCACAGGAAGTCCTGACAGTCAGGAGCCACAGTGAGTGACAGGCGCCCCCTCCTCCCTGCTAAACACCGGCAACTGGTGCAGTCGCTCTCCCTCTGCCTCCCTGCACTGAATAATGGCTCTGAGCTGTGTGTTTAGAGGATTCACATACAGCTCAGGAGATCGTCTGAGCTGCAGGCACATAGCAGCTGCCTACAACCCGACGGGCTGAGACTCGGGGCACAGGCAGGATTGTTCGGGGCTTGTGCCCCGAATAAACTAGCCTAGCGACGCCCCTGAAGCCGGGGTTCTGGGCACCTGTAGCCAACAAGCAGTGAACCCTTGAGAGGGCATCAGCATTGCCTTGCAATTTCCCTGGCCTATGCTCAACCACAAAGTTGAAGTCTTGTAGGGCCAGAAACCATCTCGTGACTCGAGCATTTTCCCCCTTTTCTCTTTTAGCCACCTGAGAGGGGCATGATCCGACACTAATCTAAATTTGCGCCCTAACAAATAGTACCGAAGAGAATCCAGGGCCCACTTGATGGCTAAACACTCCTTCTCAATGATCGAATAATTTTGCTCTGCTGGGGATAACTTCCTACTGAGATAGGTGATGGGATGTTCCTCTCCATTTACTATTTGGGACATTACAGCTCCCAGACCCACATCGGACGCGTCCGTCTGCACGACAAATTCCCGGGAGAAGTCTGGGGCCATTACCACTGGCTGTTTGCAAAGGGATGCTTTTAGCTCCTGGAAAGCCCTCTCAGCCTCTGGGGACCACTTTATCATGGCTGACTTTGCCCCTTTTGTCAAATTGGTCAGGGGTACTGCTATCTCTGAAAACCTGGGGATAAACCTCCTGTAGTACCCCACAATTCCCAGAAATGCCCTGACCTGTTTTTTTGTCACTGGCCGAGGCCAGTTCTGAATGGCCTCAACTTTATTCAATTGAGGTTTTATCACTCCTCTTCCCACTCACCAAGTACCGAGCCTCTTCCATTCCCATGGCACACTTGCTGGGGTTGATAGTGAAGCCCGCCCTCCTTAATGCGTCCAGGACAGCTTGGACTTTAGGGAGGTGACTCTCCCAGTCATTACTGAAGATGACAATGTCATCAAGATAAGCGGCTGCGTATCTCCAGTGGGGGCGTAAAACCCTATCCATCGCCCTCTGAAAAGGTCCCAGAAGATTGGACAATCCCGGCCCATAAGCAGGTCATGCATTAACCCAGGCACGACCCCCACCTGATGTGACACCATACCACCACCTCTCACCAGGATGACTTTGGCTACCGGGTCAGGTGTGGTCTCCCCATGTATACACAAGACCCCGACTTTTTCCCCAGTGACCAACTCGTGCGGGAGGTGAGCCGCAAGAAGCGTAACCAGGCTCCCTGAGTCCAGCAGTCCAGTGGCTGGGGTTCCATTTACCACCACTTGGCAGAGCTGGAGCCCCTTGTCAGAGTTCGACGCCATGCCGCATACTGAGTGGGCAAACATGGAGCTACGCCTCCCCACTGAGCACTCCATAGGTTCCCCGTTAAGGGAGCACTGGGCCGCGATGTGACCTGGAGCATGACACTTCCAGCACACCATGTCCCTGGGAACAGCTCTACTCGCCGAGTCCAGTCCACCCCTGGCCTTGGGGCGCCCCTCCCGGGGAATTCGGGGTCCCTTTCTTTGGCTTTCTGAAGCACTCCTGGCAACCCAAAATGGCGAGGATAGAGGCCCGGGGTCAACCATAGATTTTTCCACCGCACGGTATCGTTCCACTAGGTCCACTAAGTCATCCGCGGACTGGGGGTTGCCCTGTGCGACCCAACACTGAACCGCCCGGGGTAGAGCGTGCACAAACCGGTCTGCCACAACGCGCTCCACCATTTGAGCCGGGGTACATACGTCAGGCTGCAGCCATTTTTGGACCAGATGCAAGAGGTCAAACATTTGAGACCTGGGTGGCTTGTCCCAGCTGTACCCCCAGTCATGCACCCTCTGGGCCCGCACAGTCACCGTTACGCCCAGTCGCGCCAGAATTTCTGCTTTTAGTTTCCCGTACTCCCGGGCGTCCTGCATTGACAGATCGTAGTACGCTTTCTGGGGTTCCCCCGTGAGAAAAGGTGCCAAGACCTCAGCCCACTGTTCAGCAGGTAACTTCTCGCGCTCTGCAACCCGCTCGAATACTGCGAGGAATGCTTCCACATCATCCTCCAGGGTCATCTTCTGGAGCGCCTCTCTGACGGACCGACGCGCTCGCTGGTCGCCATCATGGCTATGCATGGCAGGCATAGCAGGGGTTTCCTTGGCCCGAACAGCTTCAGTCAGCAGGGCCATCTGCTGGATTAGGAGCTGATTAGTCTCCTGCTGTGCCCTCACAGACTCTGCATGAGCCTGCTGCTGCTGGGTGTTAGCCTGTATGAGGTGTTTTATCAGGTCCTCCATACTTTCTGCCTGAGTCTTTAACTGGGCTGCCGCTTTAAGCCAGGACATGCACTAGCCAGGATGTTGCCCGCATCCGAAGCACCAATTGTAGGGGATTAGTCCCAATGGCAGGCTTACACAAGCAGGACCACAGTCTATATTTGTGCAAACAACGGGTGCGTTTATTGGCTTGGCATCCGTTTCTCCAACAACACAAGCAGCAAACAAAACAAAACAAAAGGCTTACTTCAGCCAACACCCAGGTGTCTCACCACAGTCTTTAGGCGCAACCGCCTGGCACCTATCGCAGGCACAGTCTGTATGGCCCACACGGGCTCTCACCCTTCCGGCGTGGTGTAAGGCACAGCTCCTTGAAAGGACCTTAGAGCTTCCCTCAGCCTCCAAGGTGGTTACTCTCTGGTAACTAGAAGGGAACTGAACAAACACATAGCTCACCTGATCTCCAGGCTTACATAGGCCATCCTAAACTCCGGCCTGGATCCCGGAGTGGGAGCAGTCATCCCACCCCACTCTTTGACTGCTCCAGTGAAGGCCGACCCAGACTTGCTGCTGTTGCAGCTAAACTAACTTTAAACGTATCAGTGGCCTAATGCCGCTGACTCAGAATATCTGACCTTCACTCCACCAAAGCCAGGAATTTTGGTGGCACATATCTCCCATCTATCACAAGGCCTTGTGCCTTCCTACAATACCAAGACCGTTGAGGAGGACAGCAGTGAAGATCAAACAATAATCGATGATGATGTAGCCGACCACACTTGGGAGCCAGGTGAAGCAAGGGCTTCATCATCGTCAGGAGAAGATGGCATCAGCTTGCGCGTCCGGCAGCGGCACAGCCAGCAAGTGGGCAGTGTGGCCGTGAGTCAGTAGGGTAACAGCAGTGCGAGGTCATGAGCCAAGCGGGCATGGGGTAGAAAACCCGCGTCGCGGGTCCAGGTAAATAGCGGCCCAGGGGTTCTGCGAGTCCGCGGCGGTAGTAGACACTCAGTGCGGAGCGTTAGCTGTAAAATCCGATACTCGGCAGTGTGGCAGTTCTTTGCTAAGACATCGGAGGAGCCGAACATGGGTATATGTCGAATCTGTGGGCATAAAATGAAGCGTGGCGAGGGAGCTAACGTTGGCACCACGGCCCTCCGTCGACACATGCAGCGTCACCATCCGGTGGCCTGAGAGAAACGT
This sequence comes from Phyllomedusa bahiana, assembly GCA_025379985.1. NCBI lineage: Eukaryota > Metazoa > Chordata > Amphibia > Anura > Hylidae > Phyllomedusa > Phyllomedusa bahiana. The sequence goes on from JAODAL010063360.1 coordinate 7,910, forward strand.
GGCTCAGATGTGGTGGTCCACCCTGCCGCCGCAGCAGCAGCAGCGCCCAGTGGCACGCATGCCATTGCAGCCAGTCAAGGCTCCACCACCTCTGCAGAAGGGAGCCGTTTCTCTTTGCCATCATCTTCCGGTCCAGATGCTCCTGCTCTTCGCTACTTATGGCGCCAGCAGTCGTTCAGCGAGGCGATTGCAAAGAGAGAACAATATGCATCCAACAATCCTAAGGTGCAGAAGCTGACCGTGCTCCTGTCAAAGTTGTTGGTACTGCAGTCCCTCCCTTTCCAAATGGTGGACTCTGCACCGTTCAGAGAATTAATGGCCTGTGCCGAGCCAAGCTGGAGAGTTCCAAGCCGTAATTTATTTTCTAAAAAGGCAGTACCAGCCCTTCACAAATATGTAGAACAGAAGGTGGGCCAGTCCTTGAGCTTATCGGTTTGTTCCAAGGTGCACGGCAGCGCGGACGTGTGGAGCTGTAACTTCGGTCAGGGCCAGTACATGTCCTTTACGGCCCACTGGGTCAATGTGCTTCCTGCCCAGCCACACCAACAACTTGGACAGGAGACACCGCTTTCTTCTCCATGTTGTCAAACTGCTGCTCCTGCTTCGATATCCGCTTCCTCCTCCTCCACCACCACCATCTCAGCCTCCACAAGTACTGCTCCATCATACCACATGTGTAGGGCACAGCGGTGTCACGCAGTTCTACACCTGGCTTGCCTTGGCGAATGAAGTCACACAGGGGAGGAACTGCTCCGCATCATGCAGCAAGAAATCGATGTGTGGCTTTCTCCGAGGCAACTGCAAATCGGAACCATGGTGATGGACAATGGAAGGAACATGGTGTCCGCGCTGCATCGAGGAGGGATGGTCCATGCACCATGCATAGCGCTGTTTCAATTGTTTGTGAAAAGGGTTCTTGAAGTCTTCTAAAAATCTTCAGAAGATTCTAAAATGGCCGGGAAATGTGCATCCCCCTCATCCTTTCCTAAAAAAAGGGGCCCCACCCCCCTCGAGTGCACGCAGAACGGCCTCCCCCAACACATGTTGAATGCGATTTTTCCCCCCTTTGGGAATTCCACCCTGCACATTTTGGGGACCGACGTATAACAGAGAAACCCTTAACGATTTTTTGATGATCCGGCGGCCAGGAGTATCCCCTTTTTACTTTGATGTCACCAGGGGCGCTCATGCATGACCCTCCCTTTTGCTGAGGCCATTTGAGGAGGAAGTTGTTTGTCATGCCGGGATAGGGGATAAATAATTTTTCCACTGCTTATGCCCTGGAACTATGCTGTAAAAATCTGTCTGGAGGGGATTGAGATGTGGCACTACATCTCAACCACATGAGCCCGGGTGGGACTAAACTGGGGGAGGAGGACATTGGAGCACAAGCTTTGTTGGTGAAATTAGTGTTTTTTCTTCCCAGATGACGGAGGGAGGAGGACTGGAGGAGGTAATAGAGGGAAGAGAGGGAGATGACCCGCAAGCACCGTGGAATACAGTGGAGATGGGGGCAGGGGGTCTCAAGTCACTAGTGCAGATGGCCCCCAGCATGCTGATTTGCCCGGCTGTGACGCATAGTCACCCTTTAACAAGGAATAATTTGGCTCTCCCCCCAAATTTGGACCCTCGCCCAAAAGGGCCAAAATGGGAGCCTTTTTCCCAATGCTGAAGGGAGGGCAAAAACCAAAAACTATATGATATCCTCCATATCAGTTGCCCACTGCCCATGTGGGCATGGTTCCCCTTTCCCCTGACGGGCTGAGAGGGGTTCCTCAGCACTCCGTTCCAAGCCGTGGCTGCTGTGGGAAGGTGGGGTGGTAGTAGCAGTACCCCTCTCCATTAGCGCAAACCAAGTTTTGGAGTCGTGATGAGCAGCTTCCTTCACCCGTGTGAGGAGGGCATCGCCACAAGCAGGACCCTGGAGAAGACCCCAAACCAACAGGGGTGGCCTCTTGGGCAGCACTCTGCCACCCCCGTTAGAAGACGCGCTGGAAACTGGGGGGCCAAAACGGATGTGTGGCCCCAACTTTCCGGTTTGCAGTGGGGAAGCTTCCCCGCCCCGGCCCGTAGTGTGCATCAGGCGGGGGTTTCAGGCGGTTTGGGGGCCCTGTTACCCCAAGGAGAACCCATTTGCCAAAGGGAAATGTGGAACGACTGACCTTTGTCAAGATAATCAGGCGTGATGGCCCAGGATTTCCAAACCCCCAATGCCTTAGGTGTCAGATTTTTATCAGCCTGCGCCCCCAAAACTTTGAGAAATTAGCGGGTTCACATTTCCTGCCTCAGCCACTATTTGATGCCACACATTTCTGCCCGTTTCTCCACGCCTACCACCATCTTTACCAGGGGGTGGGATTGCTACCCACCTCCACACTCTGTCATTGTGGCCACTCTACGACTCATGCTGCTGCTGCTGTTGCTGGTGCCGTGACCTCCACACTGTGTCATTGTGCCACTCTCTGACCTCATGCTGCTGCTGCTGCTGCTGCTGCGGTCACCTCCACACCCTGTTATTGTGCCACTCTCTGACCTCATGCTGCTGCTGCTGCTGCCGTGACCTCCACCCTGTGTCATTGTGCCACTCTCTGACCTCATGATGTTGCTCCTGCCATCACCTCTACTCTGCCATTGTGCCACTCTGTGGCCTAGTCCTGTTTTTGCCACCTCCAAAATTTGTCATTGTGCCACTGTCTCACCTCATGCTGCTGCTGTTTCTCCTGCCATGACCTACACACTCTGTCATTGTGCCACTGTCTGACCTCCTGCTGCTGTGTCTCCTGCCGTGACCTCCACACTCTGCCATTGTGCCACTCTGTGCCCTTTACTGTCTTTGCCACCTCCAGAATTTCATTGTGTACTGTCTGACCTCATTCGCTGGGTTGCTTTCCTGCGTGACCTCAACCTGCCATTGTGCACTCTGTGGCCTACTACTGTTTTTGCACCCAAATGTCATTGTGCACTGTCGATCTCTCTGCTGCTGTGGCTGCTGCCGTGACTTAAACACTCTGTAATTGTGCCACTATCTGACCTCATGCTGCTGCTGTTGCTCCTGCCGTGACCTCCACACTCTGTCATTGTGCCACTCTGTGGCCTACTACTGTTTTGCCAAACCCCCAGAATGGTCAATGTGCCACTGTCTGATCTCATGCTGCTGCTGTGGGTGCTGCCGTGATTTAAACCCCTCTGTAATTGTGGGCCCCTATAAAGAACCCCATGCTCTGCTGTGGCTGCTGCCGTGACCCCCACACTCTGTCATTGTGGCACTCGTGGCCTACTCCTGTTGGGCCACCTCCACACTCTGTCATTTGGCCACTGTCTGACCTCTGCTGCTGCATTGATGACTGTCATTCCACACTTGTCATTGTGCACTTTGTGGCTCCCGAGTGCTACCCCCTCCATAATTTGTCCTTGTGCCACTCTGTGGCCTTTCTCATGCTGCTGCCCAAATGACCGCTGTCTCATGGAACAACCCTGTGGTTTCCTAATGCTGTTTCCACTCTCACCACTCTATGACGTTGCCACTATGTTTAGTTTTCCCCTTTTTTTCACCTGTCAGAAGGAATGGGAAGGATCCAGATTGTCTAGCCAAAAGCAGGAGTGGATAAAGAACACAGAAGACATGCAGATATCCCATTTACTGGTCATCTCTGTTTTGGATCAACTCCTGTTTGTTTTTGGCCTTAGCAATACTGATGGATTATTGATCGATCGAAAGCGGACACTGATGGATGAAAAGAAGGGCAAAATTATCAAAATTACTGCCGACCCCCTCTCTACTCCTTCGGGGGCGGGGGGGCCTCTACATGTATCATTGTTTAACAGAACAGGTTCTGTCATATTTTGTGACGGTTTAAAGCTCTGGCCTTATGGAGTGACCCCTGTTGTGACGTCTCCTTACTGTGCTGAGACCTGTGTTGGTTCTAGTAACCTACTACTGTGTTCTTTGACACTATGGTAGGTTCTTAGCCCTCAGCTTGTTTTTTTTCCAGCTGGCGCTGACATTACCTTGTCAGGCTGCATTCCTGCTTCAGTTTTTTTTATCAGTTTTGCCCCCGTAAATGCAAAGGGAATTTTAGAATGAAGCGATTCTAAGAGCAGCGGCAGTCATGTGCGTGTCATACTAAAACACAGCATTGTATGAAGACCAAACCAAGCTCCCTCTGCATATTCAAGCATGACATACTGTTATGCAGCACCATATAGGCTCTGTGCAGCCAGGAATATAGCTGTTTTTTAACGCGATTCGTCTTGAAGTAATTCGGACCGAAACGGATTTTGTCGGAAAATTCGGCGAAGTCGGCGAACCGAATGTTTGAGAAATTCGCCAATCTCTACTTAGTTTCCCCTACCAATGAAGGCTTTGAAACCCATAAGGCAAGAACCAATCTTCTCTAACGAAGATTTCATTTCTGATCCCAGAGTTGCCATCAGATTGGATCTAGAATTTTATACGACTACATACCTATTAATATTTTTTATTTTCAGGTAGATAGCTCCTGCTGTGACCAGCTCCTCAGGCAGGCTATTCCATAGATTTACAGTTCTCATAGTGAAGAATACTTTTCTCCTTTTTCTCCAGATGAAGGGACTGTCCTCTTATATACTTGTATAAGTTAATCATGTCTCCTCGGAGCCGTCTTTTCTCAAGGCTGAATAAGTTTAATTCTTTTAACCTCTCCTCATAACTAAGATGCTCTATTCCCCTTATTAGCTTGGTTCCTTGTCTTTGCACTTTATCCAGCTCCGCTACATCCTTTCCATGCCTCTTTTAATGCACACCAATATTGTCACGTCAGAGGAGGTGCAGTGAGCCCTGACTGCCACCCAACCCACTATCCCTGCCTACTTGGCGTGCTGCCCTAGATGGCAGACCCCAACTGGACGACAGTCCCTACTCTACTATGTGCAGGACCGTCAGGGAAACGCGAAGTCAGCAGTACGGGTCGATAACGGTGCGGGTACGCCAAAGCCACAAATCGGAAACCAGGAGAATAACGGGAAACAAGCCAAGGGTCAAAACCAGAAGGTAACACGGTACAGAATCAGCAGACAGAAACGTAGTCGAGGAGCAAGCCAGGGTCTAGAAAACAGGAGTAACAAGCAACACAGAAAACTGGGGAAACGCAAGGGGAAACCTTTCACAGGCAAAGGCAGACACAACTGAGCAGATTTAAATGAGGCACCCGGACACCACCCCAGGAGTTGATTGGTGCGGCCTCCGGGCCCTCCTATTGGCCAGTGCGACACAGCCTCTGACCTGATTAGAAGCCGAGCTGTCAATCCTATGCTCCTCAGCCATGGTTCTCCCTGGGTGTGTGGACTGGATAGAGGGATTAACCCCTACAGCGCCTTGTTTCTCCATGGCAGAAACGTGCGCTGTGACAAATATCTTGCTTGCCTTAGAGGCTGCTGATTGACACTGCATGCTGTTCTGTAATGTATGATCTACAAGAACGCCCACATCTTTTTCAAAAAGTGATTCTCCCAGTACCTTGCATAGTTTAATTCATGGTCCTAATCTAGGCACATAGCAAAATGTAGGTGAATAGCATATCATTGCTAGCAAATTTGATCGCCTACTTTAGGCGCATTAAAATATGTCGTGCTTGGTGTATAATGCGCCTAATTTTGACGTACTACAGTTCATTTATATAGAGAATAGGGCGTCAACAGTTTTTTGGGGGCAAAATACACCACAAAAAATGGCGCAGTCCTAGTGGGACATGTGCCCTTTTTAACAGTCGCCCCGCTATCCAGAATTCTACTCACCTCTTCATAAAAACAGATCAGGTTGGTCTGGCAACTTCTGTCCTTAGTAAAACCATGCTGGCAATCACTTACAATATTATATTCAGCCACATTATCCTGTACATAGTCCCTTATGAGCCCTTCAAACAGTTTTCCCAGAATGGATGTCACACTTACTGGTCAATTATTACCTGAACAAAACTTTGAGCCTTTTTTGAAGATTTGAACCACATTTGCCAGCCTCCTGGCACTCTACCAGTCACTAGAGAATCTCTGATTATCATGTACAATCGAAGTAGGGGAAACACTGCAGGTGCTCAGGAGAGATGGGAGTTCTGCTTCTTTGATTCCATGGGACACAATCTTTCTTGGGCTGATGTTAATCCCCTTCCTAATGATATTGTGTGGAATGTGTCCATGGTGTCAGTGCAACAGATAATAAAGAAGCAGGAAGACAAGATGGAGGATGCACAATTCTTTACTTCATACAAGTTTTAAATCTGGTAGAGGCTCTTTCAGTAAATACAGTTCTTCCTTCTCTGAGTCTGCAGTAAGGATGCTTGATGATTTCTGTAGGAGCTATATCCTTAACCTCATACAATCAGGGACTGCTTAGTGGCAAAGCGCATAGGTTTGACCGAAGGCATACTAAATCTCACCTATCTCTGAAGAGGGAATATTCTTAACCTTACATTACAGGGATTTCCACCGTAGTATGAGTCTCTTTATCCTTTAGCTGGCAGGACTCCTAGCTTTAGGTGCTGCTTGGCTGGTGACTAGTGTTGAGCGATTATTATCGACAAAGTTGAAATCGGCACAGTTTTTATGTTAAATCAAATTTTTAGATCATGCGAAAAATTTGGGTTTAAAATCTGTGCATCATCTATTAAGATCGCGCCTTTTTTTCGGCGCTTCCTGTCATTTTGGCGCCAGCAAATCAGCTTTACGACTAGAGCAGGGTGAGATGTGTGTGCGACGTCATGACTGGGATGTGTAGGGTTTGCGATTGGCTGGAAAAATCACATGACCTCGTTTTACATAGAACAGCATTTCCTGTTCAGCCTCATGTCTCTCAGCGTCTCAGAGCAGAAGGACTTGCGCTTTTGCCTGTGTCCAAACAGCTCAGCGAAATTATTCTTTTTATTCACAGAGTTACCTATACTATTAGCTGTGATCCTTACAATTTAGTTAGATTAGAGATTGGAAAATTTTATGTAGTTAGCTAGAGAATTTTAAAGGAGCATCTACCGCTGAAAAGTCATGGGGAGGGAGCGGGGGGGGGGGGGGGCCGCGGGCGAACACAGACAAGCTCATAAAGAATACTGAGAAAAAAAAGTTACCGTTTTTTAACTTTGGCGCATTAAAAGCTATTGTTATTTAGGATTGGGGACCTAACTTTGAACCCCAATTTTATAGTAAACCCCTTTTGGGTGCCCAAAAATACTTTTATTATAGTATACATTTCAGATAGTGTTTTTTTCATTTTGCCCATTCCATTTGTTGATAACCCCCTTGCACTTAAATTTGAATCCAGCAATTTTAAAAGTCACCACAGGTGAATTAAAAGGGGCCAAAAATATCTTGTATTATACAATACATAACAGATACGGTTTTTTTACTTTGGCGCACTACAGCTTTTTTCATTGAGGCAACTTGCACTTAAATTGAATCCAGCAATATTTATAGTCACCACAGGTGAATTGAAAGGTGCCAAAAATATCTGTTTTTATACGAATACATAACAATACTTGTTTTTACTTTTGGGGGCCCCCTCCAGTTTGTTGATGCACCTTGCCCCTTAAATTGAATCCAGCAATTTTATAGTCACCACAGGTGAATTAAAAAGGGGCCAAAAATATCTTGTATATACGAATACATAACAGATACGTGTTTTTTACTTTGGCGCACTACAGCTTTGTTCATTGAGGCAACCTTGCACTTAAAATTGAATCAGCAATTTTATAGTCACCACAGGTGAATTGAAAGGGGCCAAAAATATCTTGTATTATACGAATACATAACAATACGTGTTTTTTTTTACTTTGGGGCACTACAGCTTTGTTCATTGAGGCAGCTTGCACTTAAATTTAATACAGCAATTTTATAGTCACCACAGGTGAATTGATAGGTGCCAAAAATACCTTGTATTATCCGAATACATTTCGATACGTGTATTTGCACTTTGGCGTAGGCCATCTTTGTTTGATTAGATTACTTTGCAGTTATATTTGAATCAGCAACTTTTGTTTTGATTTGAGGGATTTGAGAATGGCTGTGATTTGCCGTCTTGAATAAAGTGACTTTCCATAACTCTTCATACCTTCTCTCAACTTTTATATTTATGAACATGGAGCGAAATTCAGGGGTTGGTAAGCGAGCTAAGGAGGCGGGGTAGAAACATGGAGGGAGAGGTCGAGAGAGGTGCTCCTTACCAGATGCTGGCGACAACAGCATGCCAGGGATCGTCAGTTGCAGGGACCCTCAGGCCTGTCATCGCTGGGCAGGCCTGTGAATCTCAGTAACGAAAACGGCGTCGCCAATCTGTCCGTTCTAGGGTTAATGCAACCTGCATCCAGCAGTCTTACCTCCTCGTCCTCCCAGTCACGGGCCACAAATGTCATCATCAGCATCACCAGGCATCTGTCCAAAATGATGCAGCCCAAATGTCAACTCATGTACACACCAATGTGGATAAATCCATTTTTCTGAAGACCTCTTTGATGACTAAATGCGTTGGGGTCAGAAGGCATGTTAAAGGATAAGAGGCCCAAAGAGGATGATTTTCTCCTGCTCTGACGCCCAGTTACTGCGTGCCATCAGAGGAGGAGAAAGGAAGCCGGTCATAGGCAAAAATCCCGGGCGGTGGCAACGCTTGCAGTCCTCTTGCTTGTAGCCCGCAGCTCCTGGATGCAGAATGTCAGGACGACGAAGTCACATGTGTTGATGATGATGATGACGACATTGCGGATCCAACGTGGTCTTTTCAGCAGAATTTGCTTGCGAGCGCTTCATCACTGGACGAGGAGGAAGACGATGGGGTAGTGTCAGTACGGGTTCCGCCTCAAAAAGGGAGAGGGCGGTCGCAGAAGTCCGCTGATATGATTCCGCCAGCCACGGTCAGCGCAAACCCCGCTCCTCGCTTATCGCCGTCAAAAAGGTCCAGGACCTCTCAAGCCTGGGCCTTCTTTGACCAAGCCTCTGATTCACCCAGCGATGTCATATGCCGCCTATGCCGTAAACGCATAAGTAGAGGCAAGAACCTTAGGTGGTTAACCACCACCAACATGTCTAGTCACATGCAGCGAATGCATGAGTTGAAATGGAGGCAACACTTGGCCAAAAAAGGCCAGACCGACGCCGGGCCTCCAACCACTGTCACACCCTCTGTCTCCGCCTCCTCCTCCTCCGCCACCACCAAGCGTTCCTCAGCTGCCCATGTCTCTCAGAGTCATGATCAGGGATCAGCCTCCGCTTCAGCCTCCACCGTCGCCCGAGTACCACCAGCACCACCAGAGACCCATCCTACCCCTTCTCCTTCCGCCAGTTTGACGACCTGCACGCCGTACAGCGGCCAGTCTAGCAGCCAGCCTTCTGTCTTCCAGGTTTGGGAGCAGAAGAAACACTTTAACCCAAACCATCCCAAAGCCAAAAGCCTGAATGTCGGCATTGCCAGGCTTTTGGCCTTGGAAATGTTGCCTTTCCGTCTGGTGGACACAGATGGGTTCCGCCACGTCATGGCCCTTGCCTGCCCCCAATACCAGATGCCGAGCAGGCATTTCTTTGCCAGAAAAGCCGTCCCTGCCCTGGCCAGCCACGTGTCATCTAAAATTTCAAGCGCGTTGTCTGCATCTGTGGCCGGAAAAGTCCATCTGACCACCGACACATGGACTAGTAAGCACGGCCAAGGCCGCTATATCTCTGTGACAGCTCACTGGGTGAGCTGGGTGGATGTCTCTGGGGGTGACGGTGGCTCTCAGGCTCGGCGCACGCTCTTCAAAACCGCAGGGATGGTGCAGGGTTCTTTCCCCCAAGGTCCTCTGGTGGCATCACGTGCCCAGAGAAACCAGGCCGTGTTGAAATTAATCTGTCTTGGAGACCGTCCACACACAGGTCAGGAGCTGTGGACGGCTCTCCGCAACGAGACCGAGCGCTGGCTGGGTGCCAAGAACCTTGTGCCAGGCAAGGTGGTGTGCGATAACGGGCGAAATCTGCTGGCCGCCCTTAAGATCGGTAGGCTGGAGCACATCCCTTGCCTGGCACATGTCATGAACCTTGTCGTCCAGAAATTTCTAAAGAGCTACCCGGTCTGGACTGCCTGCTGAGGAAGGCTCGAAGTCTAAGTTCGCACTTCCGCCGTTCGCACCCTGCTTCGTCCCGCCTGGCTGCGTTGCAGCGTCAGCTCGCCTCCCCGTCAACCGTCTCATTGTTGACGTGGCAACACGCTGGAATTCCACCCTCCACATGCTCCAGCGATTGTGGCAGCAGCGCAATGCCATTACGCAGTACGAAGTGACACATGGCCTGACAACAGCGGTGCGGACCTCGGGGTGTTGAGCCACCGAGAGTGGAGGCAGGTGAAAGAGCTCTGCACCATCCTTGCCAGTTTTGAAGAAGCCACCAAAATGGTCAGTGCGGACAATGCCCTTGTCAGCATGAGCATTGTGGTGATCTTAGTTCTGGAACGATCGTTGGACACTCTGAAACAACAGGTCCCGCCAGCGACGGAGGAGGAGACGGACACAGATGCGGACACGGAGCCTTTCTCTCCGTCAAATCCACAAGGCCCGACTGTTTCACAATTTCATCGGTCTTCATTAGGCAGTGGTTCGGGGTCCAGAGCTAGTGCAAGGTGGCGCATCAGCTCTCAGGGTGCATCATCTCAGGCAAGTCAGGCTGTGTTGAAGCTGTGCCGGAGGCAGCGGAGGAGGAGGAGGAGGTATTCCTAGACACCGATGTTACCGACGTCCCTGCCTTGGAAAGAGGTTGGCGCGAATTTGAGGCGGAGGAGGAAGATGAGGAAGATCAGTTTGCTAGTGCCCCTCGACCCAGAGGCTTGGAAATCAAGGCTCCATCTCTCACATGAGTGCTTGGATGCTCCATTTCCTCCAACATGATCCTCGCATTAAGGCCATCAAAATGAACAACAGTTACTGGGTGGCCACCCTCCTGGATCCCCGGTACAAAACAAAACTCAGCACTTTCCTTCCACCCACCCAAATAGAGAGTAAAATGCAGGAAATGGAGACCTTGCTGATTGATCAACTGAGACATCTGTTGCGTCTGCTTCACGTTCCCCAAATGTCACGGTGGAACAACATCAGCGACGTGACAGCAGTAGAGTGCCAAGTAGCGTAGCGGCAGCAGCAGCAAGGTGGCAGAAGCCAAATGGGTGACCTCTGGCAATCTTTTTTACCACCTCACCAACGCATGCAATGCAGGCACACATCCAACACACAGAGACCAGCTTAAGATCATGGTGCACGACTATCTGCGTCTCAACACCGATGTTTTTGTATGTGTTCCGGACCCAATAGACTTCTGGTATCCAAAATGGACGAATGGCCCGAGCTCGCTCGCCACGCCATAGAGGTTTGTCCTGCCCAGCAGCCAGCGTCATATCTGA
>JAODAL010063361.1:0-19283 GCA_025379985.1 Phyllomedusa bahiana
GTAGTTTTTCGTCACACGGGGGTTGTGCCCAGTTGCGCGCGACAGTTATTTAAAACGGGTCCTAATCCTTCTCATGCGCATTTTCCAAAATTTATCACTGAACATACCCGTGTGTTTTGCGACCGCACAATTTGGGCATTCAGCCCAAAATTCTGTGCCCTCTAATTTAGTCCGATAATTCAATCTGACTACAACTTTTACAACCCTAAATAGAAAAAAAAATTAATTTGGGGGAACCTGGTTTAAATTTTTGAAAAATACAGGACTACTTTTAAAAAAAACCTTGAATCCAAATGACCTTGAATCCAATGGGTGATGGGGGAAAACCCAATGGTGGGTGTTTTGAAAAAACCGCTTTTGGATAGACTTTTTAGTAGTAATGTATTCTATTGCCTCATTGGTGTAAATTTTAATGAAATTTGGGTTTTAAATTAAGACTTTTGCTTGTTGAGAAAGTTGGGCAAACTAGGGAATCCCCCGGGGATTTTTCCTTTTTGGGGGACGTAAAAAGTTCCATGGGACCCCGGTTTGGGATGCACTTTTTTTTTGGGCCAAAAACCCACTGGGGGAGAGGAGAATTTTATCCCGGAAAAAAGGGCGTTGGGAAATTTTTATGGAATATTGGTTTTTTAACTTATTCGCTCCCTTTGGACTCCAGGGAATACCATTGTCTATTTGGGGTTTGTAGGGTAGGGGTCGCCCCTTTTAGAGGGGTTTGGCCCCATTTGGTAGGGTTAGGTTGGAAATTAAGTATTTATGGGGATTAGCCCTACTGAAACCCATTTTCCCAAATCTAGATTGGAAACATTGCTGCTTCCTAACCCACCAAACCAACACCATCCGTATAAAAAATACTGATTTTCGGGTTTAGGGTGGTAAGTAATATGCCTTTTCAATAGTACTGTAAGTGTTTTTTTAAAAAAAAAAAATTTTTTCTATACGAAAAGGTTTTTACAAAAAAATTTTTAAAATTTAAATTTTTTAAAGGGATTTTTTCTTTATAGTTTGGAATAATATCTCTGTCCCTATAGTTTATGTATAGTTTTTTTCTAGTTGGTATGAACAGGAGTTCTCCAAACTTTGGGTATAAACCCTTTACTACGCCCCAAAAACATTTTTTTGGGCTTTGACAAATTTTTGGGGGGCGTTCGGGGGGTTTTTTGCACTAAAATTTAAAAAAGGGGACACATTTATGATTCTTTGGGCCCAAAACTTTGGCGCGAAAACATTAGAAACAGCAGCCCGGGGAAAAAAGGGGGGCCCTGAGCCAATTGTGGGTTATTGGCTCTACCCCTTTCCCCTGAAAGGTATGCCCTGCAAAAAGAACCCCAACCAGGGTTAAAGTGGTGCCTGAGCCAGACTTGTGGTATTTGGCCTCCCACTGCAATTTAGTATGAACCAAAGAAACAGACCAGGGAAAAAGGTGGTGCCTGACCCAGACTTGTGGTTTTGGCCCCCCCCACTCCCAAATTATGTCTGACCTGAGAAAACCAAACCCGGGGTAAAGGTGGGTCCTGAACCAGACTTTGGAAATTGGGATTTTAAAAACCGGCGCCCGGGTTAAGGATGCCCTGCAAAGAACACCCGGGGCCCGGGGGTTAAAGGGGCCCCCTGAGCCGGGAGTTGTCGTTTTGGGCGTTCCCACTGCCGTATTTTTTTGGTCCTGCCGAAAAACCACCCCAGCCCGGGGTAAAGGTGGTCCCCGTCCAGCCCTTTGGGGTATTGGCTCTACCTGCCCTGTAGAAAACCCGGCAGAAAAACAGCCAGCCGGGGAAAAGGTGGGGCCTGAGCCAACTTGGGTTTTGGTCTACACTGCCCTTTATGTATGACCGCGAAGAACACCCTTCATACTTCTGGAAACAGTCTATACTACCTTAAAGTGATTTAGAACTGGACTGTCCGTGCCAGAATTCATACATGTCGCATATTTCTTGAATTACAGACTCCTTTGGGCCCCAAAAAAATTTTTTCTTAACTGCTGAATGGGCCCTTTTTGGGGTTTAAATAATTTCATTTATCAAATAAAGGCTCCCTACCCATTAGGAAAAATAGTTTACCCGGCCAATTGTATAATCGGGACGAGGGGCCTTTCCACCTCGGAAAATTTTTCGCCCAAACCTTTTTTTTTTCTTTCAAAAGATAAAAAGGGGGGTACCCCGGGTTTGGGCCGGGGGGCCCCCTTTTGCCCCACCGAATTGAAAATACATACATTTTAGGCTGAGCCCAGTGTGCATGTGTATGGTGAGGCTGGAAAAAATTTACTCTGGGCTGAACAACTGTTGAAGGTGTAGGGGCATCTTAATGTGTATGGATACTTTTAGTCATAGTGTCACAATATGAAGATCATTACCACTTATTGTCTTAGACTCCATGACCTGTTTGCAGAATCACAAAGTGTCCATACCCACCATCATATATGTCAATATTATTACTGGATAGACTGGTCTGTATAGATTCTGTTTTTGCTTATGTAATTACCTTTTTTTTTCACCAGATGCATCTTCCTCTGCAAAATACATGAGAGAAAAGCCAAAAAATTGTGCTAGAAGCCAGGAAAAATTTTCAGAAAGTTTCCTGAAAAACAATGAACCTCAACAGCTTACAGAAACCTTTCCACGGACCAAGTCAGGGGAATATTTTAAAGATCAACTTAATTTTACAAGACATAAAAAGTTGAAAAAACAACAGGCATCTGTTCCCTGCAGTAAATGTGGAAAGCCATTCAAAGAAAACAACATCCTGAATGTAATGGATCAGAGAGGAGTTAGTGGTCCAACCTCTGAAGCAAGCTATGAGGTGTGTGGAGCATGTCTCCTTGAACAGTCTTCTTGTGCAGATAAAGGAAATGGGCACAAAACAAGGAAACGCTTTCGTTGTCTGGAGTGTATTAGTTCTTTTACTAATAAGTCTGCTCTCAAACACCATTTGAGGTTACATACTTTAGAAAAAGTTGTCACATGTCCAGAATGTGGTAAAGTATTAACTGATGCCTTTCAGCTTAAGATCCATATGAAAGTCCACACAGGGGAGAAGCCTCACAAATGTTTAGAATGTGGCAAATGTTTTAGTACTAGTGGGAACCTTCAGGCCCATTTCAGAGTCCATACAGGTGAGAGACCCTTCCGGTGCTCTGAGTGTGACATGACATTCAGGTATAAGTCGCACCTTGTTTCCCATCAAAGATTTCATACAGGACAAACGCTGACATGTTCCGAGTGTGGAAAACACTTTGTCTACCACTCCCATCTTGTAAAACATCTCCGAATCCACACAGGGGAGAAGCCATATAAATGTCCAGAATGTGGAAAAGGTTTTACTGAAACTCACATTCTTGCTCAACATGTGATGATTCACACAGGAGAGTTCCCGCATAAGTGTGACAAGTGTGACAAATGTTTTCGGGTTTCCAATGAGCTCCTTAGACATCAGAGGACTCATACTAGTAAGAAGCCATTTTCTTGCTCTGAATGTGGCAAAGGTTTTACATGCAGCAATAGCTTATCTGAGCATGTGATGATCCATACTGGAGAGAAGCCATACTCCTGTCCACAGTGTGGGAAACTTTTTGTGAAGAATAAGTACGTTCTCAGGCATCTAAAGACACATAATCGGTAGAAGTCCTAGTGTTGCTCGTTATTTATGTTTAGTTGAACATTAGCAGATCAGCAATCAACTTGGAACCAATCAGATTACAGCTACTATGCTCCAGGATAATCAGTGCTTAGATTGGTTGTTTTAGCCATGACCACGTTTTATCCACACTAGATTTTATGATCTATGCCCTTTGATTTATTGTGCTGACTTTCAGGAAGAGGTAAAACTTGTATATTATGTTTGTTTGCTTTTTTAACCAATAAAAGTGATCATTTTATTATCTATGGGATGGACTGGAATCTCTTTTGGCTGTTTCAATTCACTAAAGCATCAACTCATTCACATATATGGAACAGAAGTGTGAGACCTGCAAAGCCATTACTAAAAATATGGAATTGTACCTAGTAAACCGTGAAGAGGGTGCCGTGCTCTCTCAGCACCTTCAGACAGTTGACTAGAAGGGGTGTTGAGCATCAAAGACCCACAATCCATATTGATGGCCTCAAGAATTGAAAAAATTAATTCCCCCCCCCACCCGCCCCCTTTTGGAGCTCACCACGCCCACTTCCTTCCCCCGGTTTCTCCAAACCGGGAAGTGTAGAGGGGGGAATTCCAAAGCCTGAAGGCGATTTTTTTTTGGGTTTTTTTTTTTTTTTCCCACCTGGCCCCTTTGAAAATTTTTATTTGATGGACAACCCCTTTTAAAAATTAAATTTTGGTTTAAAGGGATTTTTTTTCCCTAAGGGCTATTTCACTGGTTTATTCAAGCCGTAATTGGGGGACGAATTCCCCGCAATACGGCTTAAAATGGGGGCGGGGCGCGATCCCCCCCTAACATGCATACCAGGGCGTGTATAAGCAGTCACTTTCTCTCCTCCCGGGGGGATTCGCCGAGGGGGAAGGGGGAGACGGAACCTTGTTTCTAGAGAACTGGGGGATTACCGTAAGGCGGACCGATTCCAGCCGAAAGGGCAGCCAGTATGGCGCCAAAACGCGGAATCTGTCCCAAAATAAGCCGTGTGAAGGGCCCTTTAAATTTGTTGGGCACTCGTCCTGGCTCATCAGCCCCTCCTTTTCCCCTGGGGTTTCTTGGAGGCTGATAACCAGAAGCCAAAAAAGTTTTTTACCGGCTCCCAAATGTTTTAAATGCGGGAAATTTTTCTAAGAGCCAGGTACAACCAGGTCAACCAACAAAACACTGCAAAACTGCCGGATACCTGTTAAACCTATATGACGAAAGTTAATGTAATGTGATGGTGCGCGGGATCTACCCGGGAAAAATTTGATTTGGTGATCTTTCTATGATTCAGTTTCCACCCGGGGACTGATTTTTGAACAGGGGTCTAAAAGGAGGGGAAACCGCTTTATAATTTTTGGGAAGGATAGAAAAACCCCCTCACAAACGGGTTTTTAGATAATTAATAACAACCTGTCCTGGTGAGGAAGGGACATGGGAGAGGCAGCCATTTTGGAATACATAAATGTAAAGCAAACACAGAGAAACACCTTTCGAAAAAAAAATTAAAAACTTGACAATTGCGATTTGGTACTTAAAAATTGGGATGTAAAAAAAAAAAAGAAAAAACAGCTCACCAGAGACATTAACGAAACCTGTGGATGCCAGGAGCAAAGGGAAGAGGCCACAATAAGGGGAAAAGCAAAGTAAAAAGCCCACACCAAAACAATGGGGGGGATTAAATTTAAAAGGACATTAAAAAAATTTCTTTATCTTTCATGAATTTAAAAAGTAAACCCTACAAGTTTTAAAACAGCTCCACACTGAGGTCTCGAAAAAAAAAAATCCTTATTCTATGTTAACAAGGGAACCCCATTTTTTAAAATCCAAACCTTTGACACAGCCGGGGGAAAAAACACCCCCTAAAAAACTAAAATTAAAAAAACCCAAACAAAACTCAAACAAAATTGGGATATTGGTTTTTGGTTGAATTTTCAGGATGAACAAACATTCTTGAAATTTTTTTTTTTTTAAATTAAATGAAAACCCCTCTCTTAAACTTTAAACAATTCCCGTTTTTTCTTTACCCTTTTACTTAAAAAAAATTTTTCAAAACCAAATTTTGATTGTGCCCCAAAAAATTTTTTTGGGGACAAATTTAACCCCAACATCACCTAAAAATTTTTAAAAAACCTGCCATTTACATTTAAAAGGGGCCCAAAAATGGGGTCCTTCACAAAACCCTTTTTATAAAAAAAAAACAAAAAGCGGGAAAAAGTGGGAAATCCCTTTTACTCCCACATAAGATCCATGGGGAACAAAAACTTGGGCATTTTAATGGCATTTGGGCCCCATTTTTTTAACTATTTCTCAGTAAAGAGACCATTCCCCAAAAAAAACCCCCCCTTTCAAAAAGGGAACCCTTTAAAAAACCTTTTTTCCCATTTTTAAAAAGGTTTTCAAGAAAAATACGGAAATTGGGGAAAAAAAAAGCATTAAATAAAAATTTCAAAAGACTCCCTTTAAAAAAAAAAATCCCCCCGAAAAAGCCAAAAACTTTTTCCCCCTTGAAAAAACACATTCTTTGTGTGACAAATTGAGGGGTTAAAAAATAGACATGCATCGAGCACATGGTTACTTTACCCATGCATGTCTTGCCATAACTGTAAATGCCATTGATTAAGGGCCCTAATATAAATCATCCCCACGCGAGGCCTACATCTACGGTTACTATTAACACTTGTACACATACAAAGAATCAGTCTACTTACTGAAGACCCGTGTGGCAAAGTTTACATTGAGCCAAACTCCAAGCTGGTGCGTTTAAGATTAACTGAACATCATTCTGCCATTCGGCTGTATGGCAAGAGAACTGAATCGATGGTAGCTTCTCAGAAGCACCGAGTAAATCTGCGGAGACTAGTGTCACTCGACACTTTTATGAAGCAAAGCACTGTGTGAATGACCTCAAATGGTGTATTATTGAGGAAATATTGCAACTGACATAAATGACCATAATAGTAGGGATGCGCGTGTTGTTATTTTTTGTGTTTGGTGCTTACTTTAATCTTTTACTTCCTTTAAGTTTTCACTTAGTGAGCGTCACAGGCTAGCACAGGCAAGGTTGCTCTGAGAGCATCGGCAAGCTGTGATTACATCACCGGTGATACTGATGCTGAGGCAGGCAGCTCCCTCTGTCTTACACTCAGCTGCCGCGATTGCGATTGATTGCAGTGCCCTTCCTGTTGTCTCACTGTCCCGCCATCCTCAGCTGATGCCATGGCACCCCGCTATGCCCACTACCCCATGTTGTCCCTTCCTCAGCCGGTTGTTTCACCCACAGCTGATGTCATGGCTTCCTCCCCGTTGTCCCCATTAATATTATCCCCTTGTAATCAAGCCCTTTTCCTTCCCGTTGTCTCTCCACACCTCTCTCCGCCAGTGTCATGGCTCCCTCCCTGTAGTCTCTCCTCCTCAGCCGGTGTCATGGTCCCGCCCTGTAGTCTCTCTCCCCCTCAACCGGTATCATGGCTCCCTCCCTGTAGTCTCTCTCCCCCTCTGCCGGTGTCATGGCTCCCTTCCTGTAGTCTCTCTCCCACTCAGGCTCCGCCGGTGTCAGTGGCTCCCTCCCTTAGTCTCACTCCCCCTCACCGGTGTCAGGCTCCTCCCTGTATCTCCTCCCCCTCCGCCGGTGTCATGCTTCCCTCCCTCTAGTCTCTCCTCCTCAGCCGGTGTCATGGCTTCCTCTCTGTAGTCTCTCTCTCCCCCTCAGCCGGTGTCATGGCTCCCTCCCTGTAGTCTCTCTCCCCCTCAGCCGGTGTCATGGCTCCCTCCCTGTAGTCTCTCTCCCCCTCCTCCCCCTCAGTCCGGTTCATGGGCTCCCACCACTGTATCCTCCCCCTCAGCCGGTGTCATGGCTCCCTCCCTGTATCACTCTCCCCTCAGCCGGTGTCATGCTCCCTTCCCCATGCGCCGGTGTTTTTCATGGCTCCCTCCCTGCAGTTTCTCTCCCCCTCAGGCGGTGTCATGGCTCCCTCCCTGTAGTCTCTCCCTCAGCCGGTATCATGGCTCCCTCCCTGTAGTCTCTCCCTCACCCGGTGTCATGGCTCCTCCCGTAAGTCTCCCCCCCCCCTCTCAGCCGGTGTCATGGCTCCCTCCCTGTAGTCTCTCTCAGCCGGTGTCATGGCTCCCTCCCTGTAGTCTCTCTCAGCCGGTGTCATGGCTCCCTCCCTGTAGTCTCTCTCCCCCTCAGCCGGTGTCATGGCTCCCTCCCTGTAGTCTCTCTCTTCCTCTCAGCCGGTGTCATGGCTCCCTTCCCCTTAGCCGGTGTCATGGCTCCCTCCCTGCAGTTCTCTCCCCCTCAGGCGGCGTCATGGCTCCCTCCCGGTAGTCTCTCCCTCAGCCGGTATCATGGCTCCCTCCCTGTAGTCTCTCCCCCTCAGCCGGTGTCATGGCTCCCTCCCTGTAGTCTCTCTCAGCCGGTGTCATGGCTCCCTCCCTGTAGTCTCTCTCAGCCGGTGTCATGGCTCCCTCCCTGTAGTCTCTCTCCTCCTCAGCCGGTGTCATGGCTCCCTCCCTGTAGTCTCTCTCCCCCTCAGCCGGTGTCATGGCTCCCTCCCTGTAGTCTCTCCCCCTCAGCCGGTGTCATGGCTCCCTCCCTGTAGTCTCTCTCTCCCCCTCAGCCGGTGTCATGGCTCCCTCCCTGTAGTCTCTCTCTCCCCCTCAGCCGGTGTCATGGCTCCCTCCCTGTAGTCTCTCCTCCTCAGCCGGTGTCATGGTCCCTCCCTGTAGTCTCTCTCCCCCTCAACCGGTATCATGGCTCCCTCCCTGTAGTCTCTCTCCCCTCAGCCGGTGTCATGGCTCCCTCCCTGTAGTCTCTCTCCCCCTCAGCCGGTGTCATGGCTCCCTCCCTGTAGTCTCTCTCCCCTCAGCCGGTGTCCATGGTCACCCACCTGTAGTCTCTCTCCCCCTCAGAGCCCCCCCCACAGGCCGGTGTCATGGCTCCTCCCTGTATCACTCTCCCCCCCTCAGCCGTGTCCATGGCTCCTCCCGTAGTCTCTCCTCTCTCTCCCCCTCAGTCGGTGTCATGGCTCCCTCTCTGTATTCTCTCTCCCCCTCAGCCGGTGTCATGGCTCCCTCCCTGTAGTCTCTCCTCCTCAGCCGGTGTCATGGCTCCCTCCCAGTAGTCTCTCTCACACACAGCCGGTGTCATGGCTCCCTTCCCCTGAGCCGGTGTCATGGCTCCCTCCCTGCAGTTTCTCTCCCCCTCAGGCGGCGTCATGGCTCCCTCCCTGTAGTCTCTCCCTCAGCCGGTATCATGGCTCCCTCCCTGTAGTCTCTCCCTCAGCCGGTGTCATGGCTCCCTCCCTGTAGTCTCTCTCAGCTGGTGTCATGGCTCCCTCCCTGTACAGTCTCCTCTCACAGTTCATGGCTTCCTCCCTGTAGTCTCTCTCAGCAGGTGTCATGGCTCCCTCCCTGTAGTCTCTCTCCCCCTCAGCCGGTGTCATGGCTCCCTCCCTGTAGTCTCTCTCCCCTCAGCCGGTGTCATGGCTCCCTTCCCCTTAGCCGGTGTCATGGCTCCCTCCCTGCAGTTTCTCTCCCCCTCAGGCGGCGTCATGGCTCCCTCCCTGTAGTCTCTCCCTCAGCCGGTATCATGGCTCCCTCCCTGTAGTCTCTCCCTCAGCCGGTGTCATGGCTCCCTCCCTGTAGTCTCTCTCAGCTGGTGTCATGGCTCCCTCCCTGTAGTCTCTCTCAGCAGGTGTCATGGCTCCCTCCCTGTAGTCTCTCTCAGCAGGTGTCATGGCTCCCTCCCTGTAGTCTCTCTCCCCCTCAGCCGGTGTCATGGCTCCCTCCCTGTAGTCTCTCCCCCTCAGCCGGTGTCATGGCTCCCTCCCTGTAGTCTCTCTCCCCCTCAGCCGGTGTCATGGCTCCCTCCCTGTAGTCTCTCCCCCTCAGCCGGTGTCATGGCTCCCTCCCTGTAGTCTCTCTCCCCCTCAGCCGGTGTCATGGCTCCCTCTCTGTAGTCTCTCCCTCTCAGCCGTTCATGGCATCCCCTCCCTGACGTCTCTCCCCCTCAAGCGGTGGACATAGCTCCCTCCCTGTAGTCCTCTCTCCACCCCTCACCGGGTCCATGGCTCCCTCCCTGTATTCTATCTCCCCCTCAGCCGGTGTCCTTGCTCACTCCCTGGAGTCTCTCTCCCTCCCTACACCGTGTCATGGCTCCCTTCCCCTTAGCCGGTGTCATGGCTCCCTCCCTGCAGTTTCTCTCCCCCGTCAGCAGCTGCGTCATGGCTCCTCGTCCCTGTATCTCTTCCCTCACCCGTATCATGGCTCCCCTCCCCTGAAGACTCCCCTCAGAAATTGCTCCTCAGCCGGTGTCATGGCTCCCTCCCTGTAGTCTCTCTCAGCCGGTGTCATGGCTCCCTCCCTGTAGTCTCTCTCAGCCGGTGTCATGACTCCCTCCCTGTAGTCTCTCTCAGCCGGTGTCATGGCTCCCTCCCTGGAGTCTCTCTCAGCCGGTGTCATGGCTCCCTCCCTGTAGTCTCTGCCCCCTCAGCCGTTCATGGCTCCCTCCCTGTAGTCCCTCTCAGTCCATGTCCTGGCTCCCTCCCTGTAGTCTCTCTCCCCCTCTGCCGGTGTCATGGCTCCCTCCCTGTTATCTCTCTCCTCATCAGCCGGTGTCATGGCTCCCACTCTGTAGTCTCTGTTCCCCTCAGCCGGTGTCATAGCTCCCTCCCTGTAGTGTCTTCCCCCCCGCAGCCGGTGTCATGGCTCCCTCTCTGTAGTCTCTCTCCCCCTCAGCCGGTGTCATAGCTCCCTCCCTGTAGATTCTATCCCCCCTCAGCCGGTGTCATGGCTCCCTCCCTGTAGTCTCTCTCTCCCCCTCAGCCGGTGTCATGGCTCCCTCCCTGTAGTCTCTCCCCCCCTCAGCAGGTGTCATGGCTCCCTCCCTGTATCTCTCTCCCCCTCAGCCGGTTTCATGGCTCCCTCCCTGTTTCCCTCTCCTCCCAGCAAGTGTCATGGCTCCTCCTGTATCTCTCTACCCCCCTCACCGGTCATGGCTCCCTCTCTGTAGTCTCTGTCCCCCTCAGCCGGTGTCATAGCTCCCTCCCTGTAGTTTCTTCCCCCCCTCAGCCGGTGTCATGGCTCCCTCCCTGTATCTCTCTCCCCCCCCCACAGAGCCGGTTCAAAGCTCCCACCCGTAGTTTCTTCCCCCCTCAGCCGGTGTCATGCTCCCTCCCTGTATCCCTCTCTCCCCCCCTCAGCCGTGTCATGGCTCCCTCCCTTAGTCCCTCTCTTCCTCCTCAGGCAGGTGTCATGGCTCCCTCCCTGAGTCGCACAATCCTCTCCCCCCTCAGCCCGTGACTGGCCTCCTCCTGTTAGTCTCTCTCCTCCTCACAAGTGTCATGCTCACTCCCTGTAATCTCTCTCCCCCTCAGCCGGTGTCATGGCTCCCTCCCTGTATCTCTCCCCACCCTCAGCCGTGTCATGTCCTCCCTCCTGTAGTCCCCTCCCCCTCAACGCCGGTGTCCATGCTCCCCCTCCTGTAGTCCTCACCCCCTCAGCCCGTGTCATGCTCCCTCCCTTACGTCCTCTCCCCCTCAGCCGGTGTCATGGCTCCCTCCCTGTAGTCTCCCCCTCAGCCGGTGTCATGGCTCCCTCCCTGTAGTCTCCCCTTAGCCGGTGTCATGGCTCCCTCCCTGTAGTCTCTCCCCCTCAGCCGTGTCATCATGGCCCCTCCCTGTAGTCACCTCTCATCCCAAGTCCTGGCTCCCTCCTGTAACTCTCACCCCCTCAGCAGGTGTTCATTGCTCCCTCCGGTAATCGCTCTCCCCTCCCTCCTCACTGTCCATGGTCCCTCCTTGTTATCTCACTCCTCCCCTCAGTCCGGTCAGCTCCCTCCCTGTAGTCTCTCTCCCTCTCAGCCGGTGTCATGGCTCCCTCCCTGTAGTCCCCCCTTAGCCGGTGTCATGGCTCCCTCCCTGTAGTCTCTCTCCTCCTCAGCAGGTGTCATGGCTCCCTCCCTGTAATCTCTCTCCTCCTCAGCAGGTGTCATGGCTCCCTCCCTGTTATCTCTCTCCCCCTCAGCCAGTGTCATGGCTCCCTCCCTGTAGTCTCTCTCCCCCTCAGCCGGTGTCATGGCTCCCTCCCTGTATCTCCTCTCCCCCTCAGCCAGTGTCATGGCTCCCTCCCTGTAGTCTCTCTCTCCCCCTCAGCCAGTGTCATGGCTCCCTCCCTGTAGTCTCTCTCTTCCCCTCAGCCGGTGTCATGGCTCCCTCCCTGTAGTCTCTCTCCCCCTCAGCCGGTGTCATGGCTCCCTCCCTGTAGTCTCTCTCAGCCGGTGTCATGACTCCCTCCCCGTAATCCTCTCTCCTCCTCAGCCTGGTCAAGCTCCCTTCCCTGTGTCTCTCTCCCCCTCAGCCGGTGTCATGGCTCCCTCCCTGTAGTCACCAACTTTAGAGCCGTGTCATGGCTCCCTTCCCTGTATCCTCTCTCTTTCTCTTCCCCCCTCAGCCGGTGTCATGGCTCCCACCCTGCAACCTCTCTCCCCCTCAGCCGGTGTCATGGCTCCCTCCCTGTAGTCTCTCTCCCTCTCAACCTGTGTCATGGCTCCCTCCCTGTAGTCTCTCTCCCCCTCAGCCAGTGTCCTGGCTCCCTCCCTGTAGTCTCTCTCCCCCTCAGCCAGTGTCATGGCTCCCTCCCTGTAGTCCTCACAGCCGGAACATATGGCTCCCCTACCTGTAGTCTCTCCCCCTCAGCCGGTGTCATGGCTCCCTCCCTGTAGTCTCTCTCCCCCTCAGCCGGTGTCATGGCTCCCTCCCTGTTATCTCTCTCCTCCTCAGCCGGTGTCATGGCTCCCTCCCTGTAGTCTCTCTCCCCCTCAGCCGGTGTCATGGCTCCCTCCCTGTAGTCTCTCTCCTCCTCAGCCGGTGTCATGGCTCCCTCCCTGTAGTCTCTCTCCCCCTCAGCCGGTGTCATGGCTCCCTCCCTGTAGTCTCTCTCCTCCTCAGCCGGTGTCATGGCTCCCTCCCTGTTATCTCTCTCCCCCTCAGCTGGTGTCATGGCTCCCTCCCTGTAATCTCTCTCCTCCTCAGCCGGTGTCATGGCTCCCTCCCTATAGTCTCTCTCCCCCTCAGCCGTTGTCATGGCTCCCTCCCTGTAGTCTCTCCTCCTCAGCCGGTGTCATGGATTCCTCTCTGTAGTCTCTCCCCCTCAGCCGGTGTCATGGCTCCCTCCCTGTAGTCTCTCTCCTCCGCAGCAGGTGTCATGGCTCCCTCCCTGTAGTCTCCCCTTAGCCGGTGTCATGGCTCCCTCCCTGTAGTCTCTCTCCTCCGCAGCAGGTGTCATGGCTCCCTCCCTGTAGTCCCTCTCAGTCCATGTCCTGGCTCCCTCCCTGTAGTCTCTCTCCCCCACAGCCGGTGTCATGGCTCCCTCCCTGTTATCTCTCTCCTCCTCAGCCGGTGTCATGGCTCCCTCCCTGTAGTCTCTCTCCCCCTCAGCCGGTGTCATGGCTCCCTCCCTGTAGTCTCTCTCCTCCTCAGCAGGTGTCATGGCTCCCTCCCTGTTATCTCTCTCCCCCTCAGCTGGTGTCATGGCTCCCTCCCTGTAGTCTATTTCCCCCTCAGCCAGTGTCATGGCTCCCTCCCTGTAGTCCCTCTCAGTCCATGTCCTGGCTCCCTCCCTGTAGTCTCTCTCCTCCTCAGCCGGTGTCATGGCTCCCTCCCTGTAGTCTCTCTCAGCCGGTGTCATGGCTCCCTCCCTGTAGTCTCTCTCAGCCGGTGTCATGAATCCCTCCCTGTAGTCTCTCTCAGCCCATGTCCTGCCTCCCTCCCTGTAGTCTCTCTCCCTCTCCGCCCATGTCCTGCCTCCCTCCCTGTAGTCTCTCTCCTCCTCAGCCGGTGTCATGGCTCCCTCCCTGTAATCTCTCTCCTCCTCAGCCGGTGTCATGGCTCCCTCCCTGTAGTCTCTCCTCCTCAGCCGGTGTCATGGCTCCCTCCCTGTAGTCTCTCTACCACACCGCACATGTCCTGCCTCCCTCCCTGATATCTCTCTCCTCCTCAGCCGGTGTCATGGCTCCCTCCCTGTAGTATCTCTCTCCTCCTCAGCCGGTGTCATGGCTCCCTCCTTGTAGTCTCTCCTCCTCAGCCGGTGTCATGGCTCCCTCCCTGTAGTCCTCTTCTGGCCCTCCTCAAGATCCGGATCCCATGGCGCCCTTCCCCAATCTCTCAGCTGGTGTCATGTTGCTGTCTCCCTTCTAGAGACTGTCCTTGTGATGAGTGCTGGTCCTTGACGTTCTCATGTGTGGTACATCCCAGGAAACCGCCATCTATGTGTGAAATATTAAAGTGCTGCTATGATATGGGCCCTCACTAATCCCCTTCAGCTTCTTCCCTTCACAGAGGAGAAGCCACCAGTTCTGCTGCCTGAGATCCATTCCACAGATGGTTCATGGACATGTACTGGGGAATGAACCAAAATGCTTCCCTACGATCCCTACAGATTAATTTACTGTGATCACTAAGGCCACAGCGTGTTAGCTTCTTCCTTGGATATGACCCTTTATTTTACATATCAGTATCAATATTATATTTACAAACCCTGAAATCCTGCAGCTTTCACTTTGGCCACTAGGCTTATAATAGTCTGACACTTTCTGTTCTGTAGAGAATACTTTTCAGTAGTCTCATTATCAGCACAAGCAGGATTAAACTGAACACCAATGTTGTAAATAACCACAGTGAGCACCAGTCACAAGAGGCGATGTCACAGTTCGCCCTCTCCTCCTCCTCCCTGCACACTGACTTCTTCCCAGTTCACAGAGCCCAGAAAACTCTCCTATAGATCTGCTCCTGTTCAAAGGCTTCTATGTCCACGCAGCTGCTGTAAAGCATCTCTCTAACTGCTGTTAAAAGCGGCTCAGGCAAGATGCCTGCCCCATAATCATATTCTAAAAACAGAGCTAAAAAAAATCTACATTCAGAAAATAAAAACAGCTAAGAAGAAAAGAATATGTATCAGTGTCTTATTTTAATTAGTGAAAAAATATATTGGTGATAGATTCCCTCTAAGAGGACCTGTGGTACATCCCACATATTAGGTACATCCCACACCCAAATTCCAGACCAAATTCAGGAAATTATTGGATGAAGGGGGTTAATTTAGGGGCCATCACCCAAAATTTAGCGGATATGTTGTTTAAGTATTCTGTTATCCCTATCTTCCATTCATTGCCTAAAATTCACAAGCATACCTTCCCCCCCACCCATGAGACCTGTTGTATCAGGTGTAGGATCCTTGGGTGAGAGGGAAGGCTCGTGGATGGATTACAGCTGGTACAGATGGTAACAGCTTGTAATGTTGTTACCGGGGATTGTTCAGTTTACCAAACATATCTAAGTTACAGGGCATAAGTTGGCTTCCTGATTATAATTGGTTTTCCTGTGATGTGGTGGGATTATGCCCCAGTATTCTATATGAACTTGCTATTCCTTGCCTTTCTGAGCATCTTTGTAAATTCAGTGGTTATTCTGATGAGAAAAAGGAATTTTTGTGTTTGGCAGTAGAATTTTGACTGCACCACAATTATTTCCTTTTTGATGGCAGGTGTCTAATGAGGACCTCTGGCATGCTGTCTAATATTCCTCAAGATAACGTATTGAAACGTAAAAAGAAACAAGCCTGTGTTTAAGGTAAACATCAGAATATTTTTTGTACATCATATAGCTCCTAATTCTAGGATATTGTGAGAGCTCCTAAGAGCTCCTAAAAACATCTACCTTTATTGTCGGCTTATTAGAGCATTAAAGGGGTTGTATCGCTACAAAGATCATGTCTCAGATTATATGGACAGTAAAAATAAGCACTTTTGTAATTGGGCTGCATTACCTCAGTCACTTGGTTTAGCAGATATGAGCTTTTCTGTACCTCTGTATTCTGTTTCTGATGCTGCTGGTCGGGACACGCCCCCTGGCCGTTCCCGCCCCCTAGACACGTCCCCTGCACTGTGATTGGCTGGCTGATATTTCATTCAGCCTGTTGGGATACGCCCCCCAGACAGGAAACGCCCCGGCCACGCCCCCTGCACTGTGATTGGCTGCCTGCACACTCTGTGTTTACTCCCCTCTGAGCTGTTAAAATCGATAGTGAAACCAAGGTCTGCTGGTTCTATACTCATCTCCCAGCTCTAGGGTGAATGATCTGGGCAATGACTAGCTGTTTAAGTCACAGATTCCCTCATATAACACAGTATTATAGAGTCTCCTGCCTGGTAACAGAGGGAAAGGGGGGGGGGCAGTGTACACTCCTCACATGTCTCATCAGTTCAGGCTGTGTGTATAACTGCATATACCACAGACATACAGTCTCCTATCTGGGAACAGAAGGGGAGGAGGGAGGGGCAGTGTACACTCCTCACATTCTCATCATTCAGGCTGAAAGTATAACTGCTTTAGCCAAGCTGAGCCTGAAGCTCTGCAGACAGGTGTCAAGCATGCAGGAGGCTGTATAGCTGTCCTCTGCAGACACATGAGAATACTGCAAGGGGCTGTATAGCTGCCCTCTGCAGACAACCTTCTGCTTCCACTGCACAGTCAAAGTGATGATGTCACAGTCTTCAGAGAGGAGAGACACGCCTGCTGAGAGAAGAGACTCGCCCCTGGATTTCAAATTCCATATCAGAGAATTAGCTGAAGAGCCTGAACAGTTCAAACGATACAACCTCTTTAAGGGTACGATAGGTGAAGGTATTCATTTTGTTTTAAAAAGAGTCCCTTCTTTAGGATCATTACTTTCATAGAGCCTGTTCCTGACAACTAAACAGAGACCAACTCCTTGGTTATTCCAAAAAGTTTTTTTTGGGTTGTGGCCATCATATCTGTACAGATCACAAAATACACTTCTTTTTCTAATAATGATTCTTCTGAGATAGGCAGCTTTCTGAATTGCAGTTCCAAATTTGTAATTTATATTATTGCAAGCAACCGTTGCAAATTACAATGTGTTGGATGCACCCAGGGCTGTGGAGTCGGCAAGCCAAAGCCTCGACTCCGACTCCTCAATTTCCCAAACCTCCGACTGCTGACTCCCTCATACACGGTGCATGTTTAAGTGATAACTTTACTATAGTAAAATGGTAACATCAGGCTGTTTTATCACCTTATACACGAGGAAATAGATTGTGGGACAGCGTACACCGGACGGCCAGACAATATGCAATAAAAACAGCACTTTATTTTAATTCCATGATAAAAAATCCACATGAGGCATAATTGAAGGAACAACGAGTGAAACACCGTGTGAAAACACTAACGCGTTTCGGGCATGGTCCGCCCTTGGTCGTAGCAAGATAACAAGTGAAAAGAATGCTTATTTATATAATAAAATCCATAAAATCATTTAACTCACCTGTTAGCAAATTTCCGGCCTTTGATTCATACATGACGTGTAAAACAGGAAGTGACATAATGCTACAAACCGGAAAAGAACAAAATCTCATGTGAAAGAAAAAGCGGATTCGTAAACGCAATCAGTGAACACAAAACTGGCACTGGCAAGCTACCGGAGCATGTGCTGTATAGAGGAACTACTTCAGATTATTTGAACATCACGCCGGGAAATATGCTATAGATGATACAATGTAGTCATACACATACATTACATTTTTCAATGTAAGTAACAATAATAAACCAGTAAAATGACTATGCACCTGGAAGACACTTATTTTTAAATGAAGCTAGTAATGAAACATAATCTAACCTTAAGTTTTCTTATGGTTGACCCCACATATAGTATATTGCACATACTGCATTTAGTTATGTACACTACTGCACTTGAATTGCAGTTGATATACTATTTTATATTGTATCGTGTATTGTTTTCACTGTCTGAAAAGGTTTTACAAGAAAAAGCAAAATTGCACATTTTCCATGGATGGGATCCACATCTGTAACCCAAAGATTAAACCCCGGTTTTTTAACGCCCTTGTACAACAGCATTTGGAGAGATGATATCTCCCAAAGTTTTTGATTTGTTAGTTACAATCCTGACACCCTTTGTTAGTATTTCATTCATGATGTCATCATCCCTCAATAAAGGCAAATATTTGTAAAAAATGTTTCTGATCTGTGTGAATTGTTTGCTAAATTTTAAGATCAGAAACGGAGAAGAAGTTTGATCTTAATTCAGCTTAAAAGGTATGTCTTGATTTTCTAGCTACAATATTTACCCCGTTTAATTCCCAAAAGGTAACCTCTTTTTTTTTAAAGTGAAAATATTTTTTTTCCTCAACTTTTTTGTTTTTTATCACTGCAATTACGTTTGGCACGAACCATTTCTCCCACAGGAATGGCCCTGTGTGTATGTCTAGGATGGTGGCTTTTGAGATGCAAGGTGGTATTACCTGCATTGGACTTACGGAAGGGGCATGTAGAAGTGGTTTCATTTTGTATACCCTCCAAACGCAAATCCAAAAATGTAATATTTGAATGCTCCACATGAAATGTAAAAGATAAATTGAGCAAATTTTGGTGCAGGTAACCAATAAAGTCTGGCACGGCAGATACATTGCCCCCCAAATTAGGAGGATATCATCGATTTTACCCGTACCAGAAAAGACATGAAAAAAGGGATTGTCATGGTAAAAATTAACATACCTCCCACCCGACTCACAAAAATTCGTAGCAATGGCGGATTTGCCCCCATGGGGGATTCCCCCTCAATTGAAAAAATAGTTTACAAAAATGAAAAGAAATTTTTGGCAACAAAAAATTTTTTTTACAGCAAAATATATGGGATGAAATCCTCTGTATAAGTGGTAAATTGTCTGAGATGGAACTCCAGGGCCAGTAAAGCTCAATGGGAATGCACGAAAATAGGAGATACATCACACTAAACCCAAACCACCCACACTGCCAAACCTTACCTTCTAAGTTAACAATTACATCCTTGGTGTCATTTAAAAATCCAGGAACTCTCTGGACTAAAGGCTGCAATAACAAATCTAGCCATTGGCATAAATGTTCAGAAAATGAGCCAATACCGGACACTATTGGACGCATTGGTACAGGGAACAACTGCTTATGAAGTTCATAAATAATAGGGATAACTGTGTTTTTAACCTCAATAAATTCTACTTCTTTCTTAGAAAAAATACTCAAATTCACTTCCTCCATGACCAACTTAGGCAACTCCTCAAGATATTTACTTGCGGGATCCGATATTAATCTACCATATGTCATTTTGTCACTTAAAATTTCCCTCATAGAATTAATATACTCTGATGTATTCATAATAACAACCGAACCTCCTTTGTCTGACATTTTAATAGTAAAATCTGGATTGCTTTTTAGTTCTTTTAATGCCTTATTTAATTTTGGAGAAAGATTAGAATAATGTTTTTTTTATGAGTAAGCTACCTAAGTAATTTTTTTGATCTCTTTCCACTAAGTCTTGGAATTTCCCATAAAGGGATTTTTGGACGGTAGGGGTAGAAATTTTATTATGGGTTTTTAAATTCTACTGACTTAGATCATTCATCCAGGGGAAAACCCCCTCCTCAAAACCCCCGCAAGCAACAAACAAATTGTTTTCAAATCTTGTTTTTAAACAGATTTTAATTTTGTTGAAAAAGTTTTAGAGTTATTTTTTTCCCCTTCACTGTTTAAATGGAAAAAATGTCGCCCAAAAGTTAATCCCTTATAACTTGTTATACCTTTAAAGTTAAAAAAAATAAAAC
>JAODAL010063362.1:0-19282 GCA_025379985.1 Phyllomedusa bahiana
TAAAAATTTTCTATAATACTGTATATAGTAATTTACTTAAGATAACCAAATTTCAAGCATCTGTAGTGTATTGATGTTTTTCCGTTCTTTTGTTTTCGCATTCTAAATCACAGAGCCTTACAAATAAATTTAAAAATTTTCCCGTACCCCATGAACGCTTTTTAAACGGTGGGACATGATGGAATGGGACTTTTAAAAACTTGCATTAAACTTGAAAGGGCCCTTTAGATTCGTAAGAACAACCCATTTGTGCTGAATTGCTGTATTTTTTTTATTATTTTTTTGTTTTAAAATTTATTTTAAAGACCATTATTTCAAGGGGGCTGTGATTCGATGGAGGTTTAAAACAAACTTTTTCAAACAAGTCCATGGTAAAGAAAATAACAACTGGGGAGAGGGGAGAGGGGGATCTGCCCAAAGGTACTTTACAATTTGCGGCTGAAAGGTTTTTAGGTTATTAACATAGTATTAACAGGGTCCTCCGCTTTAGACAATTCCTGTATGTTAGTAGTGTCATCTGTAAGTGTGGGGGAAACCCTTTCAGAAGGGTCAATTTTTCTGCAGCACCATCACAGGTTTTAAAAGGAGCAAAGTGAAAATAATGGGGTGGTTTTCAGGGGGGTATTTAAGTTCTGCTCTAGGGACTAAAACCTAAACCCCCCTAACCCAAATTTGTTACCACGCCTTTTATATCTGTCACGCCCCTTCACTAAAGCCCCGCCCCCCACAAATGTAAAGGCCAAGAAAAAAGTAATTAAAGGGTTTTCCCCACCCCCCCCCTTTCCCAATGTTGGAAACCCATTCATTCCAGGATAGATTGGGATGCCTCCACACTGTGCCCCCGCTGCCCCTAAACCATTAAACTTAAACCAAATAAAACCCCACACTGAAAAAAAGTTTAAAGGGGAAAGATTTCCCCAAATTTTTTTTTACTTTATTTTTTAAAATCAAGCCCCCCCGGATAAAAATTTTAAAATTTTCTTCTTTTGCCCAATTTTTTTTTTTCCCCAAAATTGTTGATTTCAAATTTTTTGGTCTTTCTGTATATATTAGGGGGGAGGGCCAAAAATTCCCGAACTGCTTTACCCGCTTTTTGGAGAGATGCTTTACAGAGCTTCAAATTTTGGGCGGGTAATTTGGTTAAACCAAAATTGGAAAAATTGCTTACCTTTAAACCGTTTTTTGAGCCCAAAACCCAAATTTTTGCTAACCCCGGGCCAAAAAAAAAAAACAAAAAAATACAAAAAATATCCTCCCAAGGGAAAAAAAATTGGGGCGCCTTGGTTTGTTTTGGGGCCCCCAAAGACCCCTTTTTAAAATCCCCCCTTGACCCCAAATCAATTAAAAACACCTCCTCCACTGAAAAGTCCAAGGGGGGGGTTTCCCGGGGAACTACCCCTTTTTTTCCCCTTCCCCACTTAATTTTTGCCCCTTTTCCGGAAAGGAAAGAATTGGGGGAGGGGTTTTTTTTGGGGGGGGGGTTTTTTTATTTTGGGTTATGCCCCGGGGTTCACAGGGCCCCCCTTATTTTCCCCCACGGTTCCCCTATCCCCCCAATTTGCCTATCAAAAAACCCGGGCCCAAATCCCTTGGATTCTTAGGAAAAATCCACTGCCCCCCTCCCTTTTTAAAAAAAGAAAACCATTTTGGGAAATCCGCCCGGCTTCCTCCCCCTTCGGCAAATTTTCCCGGGGGGAAAAAAGGGAAAACATGCCCTTTAAATTTACTTGGGGGAAAAAAAAAAAAACAAAAAATTTCCCTAAAATGAAATGTTAAGGGGGGCCCAGCGGCGGCCCCCCCGGCCCCCCCTTAAAACCCGCCCCCTCCCCCTATTAAAAAGGCGGGGATTGTCTTCCTAATTACCCCCCCCTTCCCCCGAGAAACCGTTGGAAACTTTTTTATGGGTGAAAAAGTCGCCCTAGAATTGCCTTTTAAAAAAAACCAACGGGCCACTTTGGGCCACAAACCCAAAGTTCGCTTTCCCCAACGGTGGGGTTTTGAGGGAAAAAAAAAACAAATTGTTAATAACGACTTTTATGCTTTATGATTTACCGGGCCACTAAAAGTGTCCCCCCTAGACATCCCCTATACATCACAGGGAAAGCCACAAATAACTGGCCCTTTACCCACAAAATCACGGGGACATGAGACCCCCGTATGTTAGTGACACCTATAAACAAAATGACATAGAGCCCCATTTGATAGTGACCCCAAATTTTAACAAAAAACCATGAGAGCCCCATATGATAGTGACCCCTTTATAAACATGATAAAAATGAGAGCCCCATATGAAAAGTAAACCCCTAAAAATATAATCCCATAAAGGGGCCCCATATGACCATTGAAAACCTATATACAAACAGATGACATGAAGCCCCATAGACTTTGACATAATACAGGAACATGAAGCCCCATTTTGCCCATTGACCCTATATACACGACATGAGAGCCCAATATGACATGAAAACCTATATAAAACATGACCGGGGGCCCCATATGACACTGAAACCTATATACAATTACATAAACAGACGGGCCCCTTATGGTCTGACACCTCTGTTCTTAAACATAAAACAAACCCATATAGGCTTTTTGTTAGTATAGAATCATCAAATGCTAAAAAATTTGCCCACAGACAGATTCATATAATGGTTTTAACACATTGGGGGTCCCCAAAGTTCCCCCCGCCTTCCCCCCTGCCACCATTATTCCCCATATCCGATTTCCGGGCCCCGGGGACCCCTTTTCCCCCCCCCTTCTTAGGGCCCGCTGCCAATCAGGGTCCCCCGCCAGCCTCCCCCAATCACTTTTCCTGTCCTGGGGGAAACCCCCGGTTTCTGCTCTTCGGGCGGGTGTGCTGCAGGGTGGAAGGGGCAGCGTCACTCCGCTCTGTCTTCCAGACAGCTTCTGCTCCTCAGTGGCGGGCGCGCGTTGTTAAGGAGAGTGGGAGGGGCAACGCTGCCCCTCTCCTTTCCTAGCAGCGCACCGCGCGTCTGCGCCACTGAAGTGACAGCAGCATCAGCAGAGTTTGCTGATGCTGTCTGTCATAGCAACGGAGCGTCGGAAGGAAGAAGTGACATGTCCCTACCGGCGCTCCGTTGTCCGCTGCGCTGCCGCTCTGCAATGCCAATCAAATGTAAGGTAATCATATGGTACCAATACGGGACACAAGCCCGCCCCCGGCCCCCCTCCCCCCAGTCTCCTTGGATGAACCCCCCCCCCTCCCCTCCTCTCAGGAAGGGGGGGTCCTTGAAGAGAGAGGGGGGGGGAAAAAAAAAACTGCTGCCCTGCCGCCCCCTAAGAGGTGCCGCCCTAGGCACCCGCCCACGGTTGCCTAGTGGTAAATACGGCCCTGGGTGGTATGTGTAATATAGGAGAGCACAAGCTAGGATAAGACTCGCTTGTAAGCACTCTCCACTCTAGCCGAGCAATGATGGAGGGTCCTGAGCAGATGCCCTTCCTCCTTCTCATATATGAACTCAGAATTGCCTGACAGCTTATATGAATATGTTTTTTTTAACTGGATAGTGTTAATAATGTTATTAATGTTTCGATTCACTACAGTGGAAAATAGGATGATGTGTTGATACACAAGCTCATACTCCTTCCATTTATAAGGAAAAAACAGCCACCAGATTTCAGTGCTGAGTTGTGAGTTTTCAATTTTTTTACCACATATTGTTTTGGTTTTTTGCATAAATTCTTACATCTTGTATTTTATGTAATTTAGTCTTTTTTTTTTTCAGATTTTGTCACTTGAGCTAAATTCATACCTTTTTACCTTTTAAATGATACATCTAAACATTTTGCTGGATGAATAAAATAAATAAATAAATACAACTGCATACCATAGACTATGGTGTACATTTTATTTTTAATTCTGTTATTAAAGTTCTTGACTTTATTTTCAAACCAACTGGGGCTACATGGTCCTGATATATACTGGCCAAATGGGCACTCTTTCATCATACAAATTGCTATTGAAATTTATAGGCACAATTGTGTATGTATCTGGACATTTTTCATGTAATATCCAACAAGAAGTGCAGCACAGTTATTGAAAAGATGGTACCGCACACTGTTAAGAAGGTGCTCTGTGGGAGTGTAAAATTCCCATAGACATTCAAAGTAAATAAGTAAAATCCTTAATAATGCTATAAGAGGGATAAGGTTTTATGTGAGGGACCCTAAGACCTGAATGGAAGATACAGACAGTGAGCCCTAGCACTATGCCCCCCAACGCTATCCCTAGACAACAACTAGACAACATCCCCTACACTGAAAAACTGAACTGGACAAGACAGACAAAAACACAAAAGAGAGATCAAGCAAATACAGGTCAAACCAGAGAAAGAAAGGTAGTACAAGAATGACAGGCAGAAACGGAGGTCATAAAGGCAGGCAAGTCCACAATCCAGAAAATTCAAAAAGATAACAAAACACCAGCTCAAGTTAAAAGAGACTATCACAAGCAAAGTGCAAGAGTCCAAGTGATCTATAAATAGGTATATATAGGATGTCTGAGTCCCAGTCCAGAGTGTGATTGGACCGGAACTTTGACATCCAGCTATACAAACACAGTGGCGAACCCAGCTATCACACTTAGCCTAATTCACCTGCAATCTAGCACAAAGCTAGCAGAAGAAATAGATGGTTATGGTGGGAAACCTGTCAATCACACCACAGAAAGACCAGTGCCAGGACACAAACAATTCAGGTAAAAATCATGGGCAAAAGTGTAGTTTCCGATGTACCTTATGGGTAGAGGGTCATGGTGTGAAGCAAATCAAAGATTTATTTTTATGTTATTTTTTTATTTGAGTTCTTAATGGTTGGTGCATGAGTAACATTTCTTCTTCAAATCTTTCCTGTTCTGAGTATGTTATGCACAGGTGTTACGAATAATGCATTTTAATTTATCAATCATGCTTTCTATACACTTGATTAGTGGTATTTTTGACACAGTTGCAATTTAAAACCTAATACTATCCATTGTTTATATTACCAACTTTAATCAATTGACCATACCTGGATTTTTCAATTCTCCTCCTACAGTTATTGTTATGTTTCAGATAGTACTACAATCTTCTAATTTTTTTTTTCAGGAATTTACTTGTTTGGTGGGGAAAAAAACCTTAAATCCAGCTTTATTTTAATGTTTTGGCATATGCCAAATTACATTTATAATGTTTATTTCACTTATCTACAATTCATGGTAAAGATCTTTAAGAACGTTTTTCTGTAATTCACCATGTGAACCACAATAATCTCTAATTATAATCTGTATTTTAATCTATAGTTTTGTTTTATAAGGAATACATGTCCTAATAGAACAGTAAAAAATAAAATATACATTTCCAGGGCTACATTTAGTGTAAAATATTTAATCTTACACCATATATCTAGTAAATATATATATCAAAAGCAATTACCATTAAAGACAAAAAGGCAATAATATATAGTCATTAATATCAGATCTACATTTTAATGGGATAATTGAAGACATTTCCCAGAATGTAGGGAATAATTTTAGAAAATGTCATATCTCCAGTAATTAATATTTGGAATTACGCCACTTACTACATGATGAGCTAGCAGAGTTATTATAGTGTCCAGCAATAGAAAGAAGTTACTTGTCATTCGCATATTTCCTTGTTAGAGCACATGAAATAGCAATCATTTCAAATCATATTTTGAACTGTAACATTTGAAATCATAATATGATTACTAATAATTTATATGCTTCTTACAGAAACTGAATTTATTACTGGTAATTGTTACTATATAGAAAAGATCTGTGGCATCCTCTAACATGCCAATTTTAGTGATACCTTCCTTTCCCTTAAAATAACAATTCTGGAAAATCTTCTGTAAGAACTCTGAACTGTACTTTTCCTCTGATATGATTGAAACGTTGAAATAAATGGACATCTGAACATTACTGCCCCCTTGCCATGTGGCATTCCCTCAAGCTGTCTGAAGCTGTCCAGTCAGTGTTGAGAGTGTCAGACTGTCAAAGACATACTGGGGCAGATTTACTAATGCTGCCTAATACTTTGAAAGTGTCAGAGAAAACATAGGGTTAAGCGATTTCTCTTTTATTCATTACGTTTTAAAAGGCTTACAAGACTTTGGAATTTGACCTTGATCTGCCTAGTGTGTTTAGTCTTGACATAGCTATAGATGTAATAAACATGTCTTGGTTCTTCAGTCTACAAATTTAATTGTTTATAATTTCCAAAAGAGGAATTATATTTATCTAAAGTTTTTAGACCACCAATTTTCTTATTGGTTAGTTTTTGTCTCTCCATTTCTAATTACTGATAATACACATTTTTTTATGTATTGTAGAATTATTATTATTATTATTATTATTATTATTAGTAGTAGTAGTAGTATAGAAGTAGTGTAGTAGTAGTAGTAATGGCGAAAGAGATGATTGCCGTAACATTCCATGACTTATTTACGAGAATCCTCTGGGACCATCAAGATGTCCTCCAGATTCTTTAGCCACTCTCAGCAATAAACAACTAGTTTTCTGAGTATTTAGTAATTAAAACAATAGGTAGATAGGTTGCTTTTCTTGTGTCAATTAAATTATTTAATACTGATTTCCAGGTGATATGCCGCAAACTATATATTAGTATTGCAAAACAAAGATAATGTAAAGGTCCCTTCTTATGTATTAAAAGTATGTTTATTAGAAGTAACTAATTGTATTGTTTTATTAATAAACTAACAAATTGTTATAAAAAAAATCTGAAGTAATAATGTTAATGTTAATGTTGCCACATCTCCAGATCAACCTGTATAAAAATTTGTACCCGAAGTAAAGGATTTTGCTTCCAAAATCAACCTGATGTCAGCTGCCAATCTTCCCTGATATCAGTGCATATGCCCATTAATTTAGAAAATGCAGTGAGGACTAAGTAATGGGTTTATAGTGGCAACAACAGTGTAACCTTAAGGTGCTTTCATATGGTGCGCTTTTGGTGTGTTTTTTATGTTTTTTGTGCGTTTTTTTTTTTTTTTGCAGGAATGCATATTAATTTATGCTGTGCATTTCAGCAAAAAAACGCATCAAAAAATGCACCAAAAACGCACCATATGAAAGCACCCTTAGACTAGAGAGCCTTACAATACACCACATTTATCATAGTGTTGATAAATCTGGCGCAAGTTCATTCTACTTTCAGTTTATACCTTCTATTAGTTGGCTTACTTTATACCCAACATTTCAGAAAAATTTTTTAAGCACTTTTTTTTGGCAAAATCAACATAAGCTAAACCCCACCCCCTTCCCATGACCCCAAAGCCATTTTTAAGCAAGAGAAATCCCCCTTTACCGTCGGGAAAAGCACAAATATCTAAAATCTTTTGAAAGTATAATAAATGTGGTGTAAAGCATGTACACTCCTTTTATAGTACAAATTGTGCCAGAATTTTTTGGGGGCAAAAGTGTGAAATAAATTTGTCCCCATTTTTTTTAGTTATTTTGGTTTTTTCATTTTCAAGACCATGCAGTAACCCCTTTTCATAAATGAAAAAATAAAGATCCTCCAAAAAAGCAATGTAAACAAAGATTGACTAAAAAGGGACAGTTGTTTACCCTTTAAACTGTCCAAAATTAATAAATTTAAGGTCAGCATTTTTACAAACTTGCTTCAGGGCAAAGAAAAAAAACGTTTTACAAAAATTATTTTAAAAAATTTTACCCTTTTAAAAAAAAATTTTTGGTGGCCATGGGAAATTTTGTTATTTGCCTATGTTTAAGTGAAAATTAAAAAACATGTTTGTTCCTTTCCCCAAGTTATTTTGGAAAAAATTTTTTTCCCCGGGTTCTTTTAATTCGGGCTTCACCAGATAAGATATGTTGTGAACAGATAAGTAGTGGAATAGATAAATGCTTCTAATTAAACAAAAATAATTTGTATTTTTTTATATAAAAACCCCATATAAACGGGTTGATACGCCCCCAAAAGCATTAAAATTTTGGGGCCCTTTTACCCCCCCAATCATTTTGGGACGTCAAATTAAGTTTGGTTTAAAAAAAATTTGTTTTTGGGTAACACCTTTTACGAGCATACTTTTCCTCCTTTTTTGTTGATTTTGAATATTGAGTGTTATTAAAACCAAATTTCCCGTAAAACCCCCTTTTTGGGTATGCTCAAAGGCCAAAAGGGCCCCCTTCTCTTCCCCATCAACAAAACCCTGTACAGACACATTTTGTGAAATTCAGTTCAACATATGATTTGGTTAGAAAATCCCCAGGTTATGAAATAATTTTAGGGACAAACAAACCAATGTACAAAGAGATTGCCCATGATTTGTAGTTCTCTGAGTTTCATTATCCTTGTCTCTAGGGTAATGTGTATAGTTTTATGAATTCTGTCAATGACTAAGTGTTCAAAAGATGTGGCAATAATTTCTTTGAGTACAACATAGCACATGAAAGCTTTAGCTGGTCCAGATTGATTTGTTTCCGTTTTCCTATGACCTTTATAATATCTGGATATTTTTCTGCTAGATTCCTTCAATATCTCTGTGTGGTTTTAAAAAACCAACATTTTTTTTTTCCCCCTGAAGTTTAAAAATGGAACATAAAAAAAACCATCCTTCGCTTGGGATAATTTGTGTCCATCACACTGATGTAGTTCCTTTCTTAACCCCATAAGCACCAGGTTTTGAAAAGGTTAAGACCAGTAATTTTTTTTATTTTTGACCCCCTCCCTTTTCAACCTTTTGAAATTTTTTTTTTTTTAAGTAATGCATGTATGGATCTTGTTTTTTCGGGAAAGTTTTATTTTTGGGGGGACATTGTTTACATTTACAAAAAAATTTACAAAAAGTTTTTTTTTAAATTTTTTTTGGGCAGCATGAAAAAAAAAAAGTTTTTTTTCTGTTTTTTTTTTTTTTTCCCACATTTCACCCAAAGGGGTATGTTCACAGGGGGGAAAATTTTGGCGAAAATTTTTGGGCGTCTTATTTGCCTCAATAGGAGTGCCCTGTGCGCTGAATTACGGAATCCATTTTTTTCCTCATATTATTACCCCAGTAACCAATACCATATCATATTAGGAAGAGCTGGGTTACCATCAGAACTAATCATCTAATGTGATTTCCTGCTTCTGGGACAGCTGTGGGCTGGTATTTTTAGAGTGGGAAGGGACAAATATCAATGGACCTTCACATTCTAATAGTATTAGTCTGCAGCCACCATTTTTATCTTGGCTGGTTATGAAAAATGAGGGTACCTCAAGCCACCTTTTTATCAAATGTTTAAAAAAAACTGTGGGGCCTTTATCTGATCTTCTAGGGATTCAGGGAATGCAATTCAGAACACATAGCCTGGAAGTGCAGCTCCATCTTAGGAAGATTAAAATAGACAAATCACCTGGTCCTGTGTCCTAAGGGAGTTAAGGGAGTTAAGTATTGTCATAGATAGACCCCTTTTGGCCCTTTGTAAAATTTAAAGGACTGTATAAAAAACCCGGGGTTTTTCAAAAAAGGAAAGGGGCATAGAAAAGGCCCCCATTCAAAAAAGGGGTCAAAAAAAATGATCCGGAAACCAAAAACCGGGAAGCTTAAACCCTGGGTAAAGGTTTAAAAAGTTTGAAGGTTTTCTAAAAGTTTCCCATCCTGGAGTATTATGAAAATAAATGGTTTTAACACCATTCCAGCAGAAATTTTTGAAGGATCATCCTGTCAAAAAAATTTAAATTTATTTAGCTTCTTTAGGAAGTTAGTTCTGAAAATGGATCGGGGGGAGACCTGGATTTAATATATTAGATTTCTCCCAAAGCATT
Organism: Phyllomedusa bahiana; assembly: GCA_025379985.1. NCBI lineage: Eukaryota > Metazoa > Chordata > Amphibia > Anura > Hylidae > Phyllomedusa > Phyllomedusa bahiana. Next base: position 9,807 of record JAODAL010063362.1, read on the forward strand.
TGATAATGTTTCCACAAAAAAAAGGTTTTTGGGAAGTAAAATGGGGAATGTTTTGGGCTGGGGGGGAAAAAGTTTGGGAAATTTGGGGAAGTAAAACCCGCTCAGTGATAGAAAAAGGGTGGGGAATTTTAAAGGTACCCCACCCGACTGAATCCCTGTTACTGTGGGATTTCCAAGGGCTCATTTTTGGGCCCCCTTTCCTTTCATATTTTCCTTAAAAGATGTTTCACGGGGTTTCACATAGAAAACAATCTTTGCAGATGGAATATAAGCCGACACAAAAAGAGGTAAAGTTTCTATTTTCCAAAAGGGGTCTGGATAAGTTTTTAGGCCCTTTGGGAGAGAAATGGCAGGTGACGTTTAACACGGGTAAAAGCAAGGTTTTCACATGGGGAGGAAAAAAAAAAAAAAAAAACCTTAAAATGATTAAATTTTAAAAGGAAAAACGTGGGGGAAAAATGAAATGGAAAAAGGACTTGGGGAAACCTGGGGGACATAAACATAAAAAGTAGCACCATGTCCCGGGGAGCAGCTACCAAGGGAAATAGGATTACGGGGTGTATTAAAAGGGGCAGAGATGCACTGTTTGAGAACTTTTTCCCATTTTATACAAGTCACTGGTTAGACACACAGGAATATTATGTACAGTTTTGGGCACCGTGCACAGGAAAGACATTGTAGAGTTTTTAACAGGTAAAAAGGGGGGGCGACAAAAATAATAAAAGTACGGGATGGACTGAAATACCCAAAAAGATTACAATTGGGGTTTATTTTTTTAGAAAAAAACTGTTTTTTTCCCCTTTTAAAATGAGGCTTTGGCTTTAACCCATGGGGGGTTTTTCCCTTCCCCGGGATAAACACTTTAGCAAAATAGGTAAAAATGGAGGGGACAGATGTCTTTTTTCGGCCTTACAAACTATGTAACAATTTAACTATGTAACTATGACTTGTAGTCCCCATACGGTACTTGACCACAACGGGGCACAATTGCTTGTAGACTATTCTGCAATATTCATAATTACATAAAAATGTACTAATAGGACTCTCCCATTACATTCTGCCCACTCTTTTTTGGTTTACAATTTACAAACAAGCTTGGAGACTAAAGCTGGCCATAAAGGTTGCCTCTGATTTTAATACATTAATAAGTAATTGATCAGAGGACAAAAGAGGTGTGGGTTTTTGCATGTTATATGGCAAATATTTTTAATTCAAAGCTAAAAGATATGGAAAAAAATAACTGGATAGCAAATCCCTTGTAAATAGTCGAAAAGACCTTGATCTTAGGTTTTAAAATTTGGGATTTATCTTTCTACATCATAAGACAGAACCCAATGATTACAAACTAAGAGAATTGGATTTTAAAATCAATGAAATAGTATTTTTGTTAAAAAAAGTTTTTTGAAAAACAAACTCTTGAACGTTAGTGTATCCTTATATTGGGTAATGCTACTAGGGTATATCAATGCATCTTCTCTTTATATAGTCATATAGAATAAGAAAAACTAACTATGGAAAAAGTTACTGTTCATGAAAAGATTTAATTTATTTTCTTTACATGTTATAAAACAGTATTAACAATTGAATTGTATTCATCACTGCATCACCACACATGAAATTCAAAAGACTGTACACTGTTCATCACCATATTCTGATTTAAAAGGGGTTGCATTCAATCTGTTATTCAATTACTTAGCTTCTTACATTTAAACGATTAGATGATATAGAAATTTTAATTTGCTAAGCAAATCAAATTGTATTTAAAAATCATTACATTCTTATTCTATTATATCTTGAATACTTGGATCTAGATGCTCGATTTTTTGATGTGTGCAAATGAATGAATATATTACATAAATACAGATATAATTTAAATTCTATTCATAGAGATAAATCATGTAAAGGTTCATATAATATGTATTATATAAAAAATTACATTAAATTTACCACATCACTTAGCACAATCAAATATCTACCAAAAACATATATCTATATATGTCTATATACATAAATCTACATCTATCTAACTATCTATCTATCTACTGTATGTATGTATATATACAGTATATAACATAGGTGGAAACAAGAATTCTTACATCAAAATATTGATGTAAACTCAAAGTTATAGTCTGACACAGAGGGCAGAGATGTGAGAGTTTGGTTTTAGGGTGAATTCACAAAACAGCCTGTGGAAATATTCTCTTATCCCTTTACAACATCTGATGTACATCATGATGTAGACAGCGTGTTGCTTTGACAAAACATGTTTGGGGATTGCATTTTGAAGAATTATTTGAGGATGAAATTTTGAAAGGGTTATTCCCAGCATAAACATGCTGTAGATGTCCTGTTAACCGCCAAAATCCAGGTGGAGAATGAATGGAAATGTGGCAGCTCTCTCTTTTCACATCCACAGAAAATATGGAACAGCTAAGCAATCATCTGTGATAGCAAAACGCTTTTAACAAGACTCTATAAGAATTGCATAAATAAATAATTGTAAATGAACAAATCCTAAAAATAAAATTTAATGTATTTAATGTAAATTTGACCTCATGTAATATTAAGTAAATAAGTATGAAGAAATAATACAGTAACTATAATAACATGAAAAATCAAACTCTACAAATCTTACTTTCCAGATGTTTGGCATAATATTTGGTTATCTCAAAATTTTTCTTTTGCTGTGCAATTTTCCTATAGCAACTTACTAGTAAAATTCCTTCTAGTGTGATGTTAAAGGGGTTTTGCCACAATCTCATTTCATACCTCCTGTATCCAGCTCTTCAGCTCTGTCTGCTCAGAAGGGGGCTTGTGTGATTTGTTTGAATTGCATATCATGTGACCCAGCAGGATGACATCACCAGACCATTCCTCTAGTTAGTCAAAGAAAGGTCTGTTTATGTTTAGAACTGTAAGTAGCTACATTTTAGCTCAGAGGTAAAACTTTTGCCTCCAGGCACAAGGGTCCTCGGTTCAAATCCCTGCAGGAACCAAACCTGTGGATCTTTTTCTCTTTATCAATGCACATATCTGTTTGAGGTTTCTATTTTTAATTTATTTGCACGGTTTGATTAATTACTAAGGGGTACAGCGTAGTCCCCGGCGCCGCCGCTATCCGCCGCCGCCACCGATCATTAGGGTCCTAAGCCGTTATCAGTCGCTAAGCTATGGGTTGGGAACCTCCGTGGCAGCGGGGGGGACAACTTATGTGCGTCCCCGGGGGGGGGAGCTATTCCTTTTTTATGATGTGCGGGGGGTATTACTACTTTTATATGTGCAGGAGGCTTTTTCTCTTTTAAAATGTGCGGGGGGAACTATTACATTTATAGTGCAGGGGGGCTATTACTACTTTTATATGTGCGGGGAGCTTTATCTATTTTTTAAAAATTGCGGGGGGGGCTATTATCTTTTTTTATATGGCGGGGGGGCTATTATCACTTAAATGCAGGGGGGAGCTTTTACTACTTTTGATGTGCAGGGGGACTATTATCTATTTTTTATATTGCGGGGGGAGCTATTATCTACTTTAATTCGGGGAGGACTATAACCTACCTATAATGTGCGGGGGCCCAAAATAAAGCTACCTATAAAACCATGCTGTAGACCTAAACACCTAATATAACGCTTTTGGGGCCTATAGCAAAACCTGCCTATATACCTACGGGGGGCCAAAACCCCCCATATCCCCTGCGGGGGGACCATAATCTGCCAAAACCTGCTGGGGGATCCATAACCTCCTATATACCTCGGGGATCCATAACCCCCCCCATAACCTCGGGGGGCCAAAACCTCCTAAAACCCTACGGGGGGGCCATAACCCCCAAAAACCTGCGGGGGATCCATAACCTGCCAATCCGCTGGGGATCCTAACCGCCTATATACCTGCTGGGGGATCCATAACCGCCCATATCCCCTTTTTGGGGGACCTAACCCTGCCTATATCCCTACTGGGGTCCAACCCCCCATAACCTGCTGGGGATCCATAACCTGCCTATACCGCTGGGGGACCCATAACCTGCCCAATACCGTGGAGGATCAAAACCTCCTAAAACCTCGGGGACATGTAAGCTACCACCACCGGGAGACTATAAAGTATAAAACACCACGGGGGGAGTATAACTTACTGGGGCCCCTATTCCCTTTTCATTTGGGAACAAAATTTTGATGCGTTGTGAAGCGCAAAAAGCCCCTTAAGCCCATTTTGTTAAAAGGATTGTGTCATAAAATTTTTTTTATTCAATTTTAAAAATGTGTTTTGTGAAAAAAGTATTTATTATTATTATTTTTTTAAATCTTTTTTTTTTTTTAGATTAAATCAGGAATGCCTTTGCCAAAGCACTGTCATTCTTCACACTTTGCTCTTTCTGTGCACGCACCGAACAAACTCCCGTCAGGAACATTTGGGTGCATAGGAGATTTTCGGACATTTTCGTTCCATCTGTTAAAAAAGGAACCCTGCTACTTTTTACTGGCGCCCAACATGGGGCTACACAGCTGGGCGTAAAGTCGCCACTTCCGAAGTCGGGAAGCAACGCCTAAAGACATTCACTTCTAGCACCGCACAAAACAACAGTTTCTGACAGGCAAATTCCAGCAGGGGATCACTTCAACACAAGGGTAATTTTACTGGGGTGGATTACCTGTAAACGGGGGGGGGGGGGAAATTACCTCATCCCAGTCCACCCAACTGCACTCACACACCTCTGTACATCTCCCTCAAACTTCTCCAATCCAGACTCACCACACACCGCTTTTACTTTACCCTATACCCAGTCAACCCAACCCACCACACACCTGCGTTACTTTCTACCCTCATACTCCACACCTCCAAGCGAAACTCACACACCTGCTTTTACATCTACCTCATACCCATCACCTCCAGACCACCACACACCTGCTTTTTACATGCTCCTCATATCCAGTCACATCCAAGCTGCACTCACCACCTGCTGTTACATGTTACCTCATACCCGTCAAACCCAAGCTGCACCACCCCTCTGTTCATGCTCCCCTAAAACTCCATCACCCCAGGCTGCACTCACACCCCTCGTTACCCCACCTCATACCCCAGTCACACCCAAGCGGGCACTCACACACCTGCTGTTACATTTTAAACTCATACTCCAGTCCCCCCAGATGCCCACACCCTGCTTTTAACATTTACCTCATACTCCATCACACCCAAGCTGCACTACACACCTGCTGTTACATGCTACCTCAACCCATCACACCCAAACTGCACTCACACACCTCATACATCTGTCTCATACCCCATCACCCCCAAAAAACCCCTGCCCCAAACACCCCTGCTGTTACATGCTACTCATACTCCATCACACCAGAGCTGCACATACAACATAGATACCCCTTTCATATCTGAAGCTGACTATGATGTGCTCCAACAAAACCAAACTGCGTCACAATTCTGCATACTTTTCCTTACGCTCCAGTTTCATCGAATTTTCAATTTGTAAGCCGAAAAAAAAAGACGCCATCCATTCAGCCTTTTTTGCAAAGGGTTTTGACCAAAGGGGAAGGGCAAAAACCCCAATGAGTAAACCAAATTTTCCCATTTTAGGGAAAAATTCCTTCCCGACCCCAACGGCAATGGGAAAAATCCCGGATCAATACCCCTCTCCAAAATGACACTCACTTCTGCGTTAAAAAAGTACCCCCCTTTTACCACACCTAAGCTGCTTTCATAATTCCTCGTTAGAGATGTATTATCTCTATCACAGCCAAGCTGCACACACACTTTTGGGGGTTAACGTTTATACCTACCCATATCCAGAGCTACAACACAATTCTCCGATACTTTAAAACTGTAGCCACACCCAAGCCAGTCACAAGTCTATTTTAAGTAAACTTTAAAATCTTTCACATCCAGAGCGCAACAAACCCCGCCGTTATAAAATGTATGATACCTATTACCCCAAAGCTGCACACAATTCGCCGTTATATAATACGTAATACTCATCACAGCTAACTGCATCACAAACTCCCATTATAAAATACAAAATACCTTTTTACACCTAAACTGCAGTCACAATTCTGCCGTTATCAATACTAATAACTAGTTACACCTAAAGTTGCAGTCACAATTTCCCTTAATAATACATAATACCTACACAGCAAGCTCAGTCACAATTCTCCCTTTTTAATAATACATAAACCATTTACACCAAAGCGCAGTAAAAATTCTCCGTTTTAATACAAATACCTAGTCACAGCTAGAGCTGCATACAATTCTCCATCATATAATACATAAACCATTACTCTAAAGCTGCGTAAAAATTCTGCGTTTAAAAACAAAAACTCTATCAACCCAAGCGCAGCACATTCGCAGAAATTGAAGTTTCTGGTGACCTGCTCAACAGCGGTTTTTCAGGCAACACGCGGGCCTGAATATTATTTTAAAAGGAGCGTCCCACCACTGAAAATTTTTTAGCCACATAGAGGTTGCGCAGGGGTTGCGCAGCTTTTGGGGGGATTACCCGTATCCTGGGGTGGATTACCCTGTATAACTGGGGGGTGGGGGGACTACCCGTATCCCTGGGTGGATTCCCGTAATCAATAATTTGATGTCCACACAATGAAAACACTAGAACACATCATTATTTCCTTTTTTTTTACGACAAAAGGGAGAGGCTTGGACAAAAACCCTCCCCCTCCTTCTCACCACCCCAAAGGGGGGGAGGGGGGGGGAGAGTATCACCTCAAAGGCTCATCCCCTTTTTAACACAGTTGTTACATGCTTTTTACAGCAATTGTTCATGGCTTTTTTAGATTTTTCTAGGGAAACTCCCTCTGCGGGTGAAATAAAAAAGTACAATTTTGTATTTTAAATTTTTTAAAACTTGCCACAAACCCCAAAAAAAAAAAAATTTGCCAAAATTCTTAACATACCGGAAACCATTTCACCCAAAAAAAAAAAAAAAAAAAAATACGACAGATTCCCTTTTTGGCCCAAACAAATCAGTTGTAAGAGTTGGGAACCGACTCCGCGACTCCCGCGGTTTTTTAAGCAGTTTTTAAGACAGTGTTTAAGCATTTTATCGACAAATTGAAAACACAATTTTTATGGGGATCGAAAATTTCAGATCATGCATAATTAAAGGTTAAAACTGTGCACATCTAATAAATTTGCGCCCTTTTCGACGCTTCCTGTCATTTGGCGGGCCCGCAAATCAATTTTCAGAATAGACAGGGGGAGATGTGTGTGCGACGCTCAGACTGGAATGTGTATGGGGGCGATTGGCGGGAAAAAACACATACCTCGTTTTTTTTAAAATAAACACGTTTCCTGTTTCAGCCCCAGTGTCTCTCACTCTCATAGGTAGGGCTTTCCTCGCCGGGCCAAACCTAAGCGAAATTAGTCTATTTTTGCACAAGAAACCTCTACTATTAGCTGTGTCCTTTCCCAAATTTTTTATATTAGAGATTTAAGATTTTATGATTACTAGAGAATTTTTAAAGCAGCATCTACCCCGAAAGTCACGGGGAGCAGGGGGGGGGCCCGGGCGAACACAGAGAAGCTCTATCTTAAAGAACACTGGATAAAAGGGTTTACCAAGACTTAGTTAGACATTTATGGGAAAATTTTATTATAACAGTTTGCTATTAAATATTTCCTGAAATTGGGGACCTAACTTATATTTGGGTACACATCATTCTAGTAACTGCAGGCCCTTTGTTAGGTGCAAAACTCCACTTTTTTTACATATACAATTTTAGATAGGTGTTCATTTTCAATTTACCCATTCCCGTTTGAAAATCCCCTTTGAGTTTAAAAACAACCCGCAATCTTGTAGTCAGCACAGGTGTTTTTGCCAAAAATACCGTGTTTAAACAAAAAAACGATACATGTTTTTTTGACTTTTGCGCACCAGCTTTGTTCATTTCGCAGCTTTCCCCAAATCTTAAAACAGCAATTTTTATATCACCACAGGTGAAAATTTAAAGGGGCAAAAAAAAACCGGGAAAAACAAAAAAAAACAAAACTTTTATTTGACTTTTCGCACCCAGCTTTGTTCATTGACGCGCATCCACGAAAATCTTAAAAACAGCAAAACTATATCACCACAGGGAATTGAAAGGTCAAAAAAAACCGTGTATTATACGAAAACATAACGACTGTTTTTTTGCATTTTTCCCATCCAGAAATTTTTATAGACACCTTGCGTTAAAAATTTTAATCCCGCAATTTTTTTTTGATTTAAAAGGGGTTTGAAATAGCTGTGATGTCCTCTTTTAATAAGAACTTCCCAAAAAGATTCCATACCTTCTCAAATTTTTATTTTTTTGAACATGGAGCGAAATGCAGGGGTAAGCGAGCAAAGAGGGGGGGGGAGCACATGGGGTAAGGTACAAGAAAGGTCTCCTTCCAGGCTGGCGAAACACGCATCCACGGTCTCATTCAGGACCTTTAGGCCTATCATCGCTGGGTCAAGGGCCGTCCCAATCTTCCTTCATTTTTTTAATGCAACCTGCACTAGCACCCCTTTCCTCCTCGTCCTCCCAGTCACGGGCCCAAAAAAGCGTCATCACATCATCAACCCTCCAAAAAAACACCCAAAAGTCAATCGTTACCCCCACTGTGGATAAACCATTTTTCTGAAGACCTCTTTGAGACAAAAAGCGGGTTTGGGGGCAGAAGGGGTTAAAAGATCAAGAGGATGATTTAGTCTCTCTAACCCCCTTACTGATCCATCAGAGGAGGGGAAGGGGAACCGGTAACGGCAAAAATCCCGGGCGGGGCGGGAACGCCTTCAGTGCCCCTTGCTTGTAGCCCACAGCTCTGGGTGCAGAAAGCGACGACCAAGTCACCTGTGTTGATGATGAAAATGAGACGACATTGCGGATCCCCCTGGGCTTTTCCGCAGAATTTGCTTCACGCTTCATCAGGACGGAAGAAACGAGGGGGATGTCAAACGGGTCCCGCCACAAAAAAGGGAGAGGGCTCGCAAAGTCCCTGAATATTCCGCCAGCCACGGCACCCCAAACCCCGCTCCTTTGCTTCGCCTCAAAAAGGTCCCGGGCCTCTCAAAACCGGCCTTCTTTGACAACCTCTATTCACCGCATGTATATCCGCCCTTTTTCCCTAAATCATAAGTAAGGGAAGAACCTTAAGTGTTTAAACCCCACCAACATTCTATACATGCAGCGAATCATAGTTTTAAAAGGAGGAACACTTGGGCCAAAAAAAAGGCCAACCACGCCGGCCTCCAAACCCCTGTCACACCCCCTGTCTCCGCCCCTCCTCCTCCGCCCCCACCAAGCGTTCCTCAGCTCCCAGTCCCAAGCATGTCAGGGATCGCCCCGCTTCAGCCCCCACCGTCGCCCAGTACCACCAGCACCACCAAGACCTCCCACCCCTTCTCCTTCCACCATTTTGACACCTGCACGCCGTACAGCGGGCCCGCAGCAGCCACCTTTTGTCTTTTAGGGGGGGGGGAAAGAAAAATAACCCCCCT
>JAODAL010063363.1:0-19282 GCA_025379985.1 Phyllomedusa bahiana
ATTGGCAGTTGGTGTACATGTAAAATTCAGGGAAAACCCGGCTTTTTAAAGGGGCTTCTAGTTTCAGACAAAAAACTTAAAGGGCCCGAGAGTCATTAACAAGAGCACCAAAACATGTAAAATTTGACATGTATTGTACATATTGCCCCCTTTTCCCATGTGCTCCTCTCAGGGCAGCAAGTTTGGCTGGTTTCAGTAGCAGCTCATGTGGGTAGTAAAACAAATTTTCCCCATCTTGCATTGCAGACATCTTTTTTTAGATGTTTTCCTTTCCATTTTCCCGTTGGCTTGCTAAGGAGAAAATCTCCACTTCTTGTGCATTTTTTAATTGTCTTCCCATCTGCTAAGTTCTCCCATTAGTTCCCAGTATGCCCTCTGGTGCCCAAAAACCATAGGTCCATTTTCCTAGCGCTGGAACTGGCATCCTGACCAGTAAATGAAACTAAACTATAGGTCGCACCCCTTGGCAAAAACCTACAAAACATAAATTTTGAGACCTTTATTAGGTGGATTTGTGGGAAACATTGAAAATTTTTAAATTTGTTTTATTATTGTTTTTATTATTATTTATTTATTTATTTTAAAGTGCCATTGAACCCATGGTGCTTCATTTCAAGGGGGGGGGGGGGGGGTTACATACTGAATATGTCAAACAAGTCAATGTTTAACTGTGAATGACTTACAACGGCACATAGGGAGAGAGGGCCCTCCCTGCGGGGGTTTCCCAAATCTACGTTTTTATAGTAAATTATATTTTAAAATTTATATATAATTTTTATATTTTTCACTTTGTATGCACACTTCAATTGGAGTCAGGTTTTGTATATCGTAATACCCTTAAAACATATTTTTATAAGAATGACTGATTTTTTTTTAAATTTTTTCCATGTCAATTGCTGTTTTTTTTTAAAAAAAAATCCCGAAACCCGCTCTTTTTACCCCCCTGGTAGGCACATGGAATAGTGTTGGGTCTGCAAGCACACCATTTTTGGGTAGGATAGTTCATAATTTTTAAAGGGACAAGGCTAGACAGGTTTTTTGGCTCAAAACCCCCCAAAAAACTGCGCAGCCCGTTAAACATGTCGCCCAAATTTTTCTTAGCTGCTTTGTATGTTTACCCGCTTTTTTTCTTTTGATATTTTTATTTTTCTTTGTACGTATGTTGTTTAAATACTCACTTAAGTGAACTATATTTTACTTTTGTAAAGCGCATGAACATATTTATTTTCACACTTCATGAGTCACTGTAAAAACCTAACCTCTATCCCCTCAAAAATCCCCAAAATTTTTGTATAACTCCTTTTTTGTATTACGTATGTTTATGTTTTGGACTACACCTAACAACCCACAGCATTTTTGTATAACCCCCCTGTTTTGTATTATGGATGTTTGTTAGATTTCACCCCAGCTTAGTGCTCCAAATTACCCTGGTTTATTTATGAGAACAGATATTCCCCTTAAAATTTCCCCTGCTTTGCGGGGCCATTTGTAGCCCCCCCCAATTTACGACACCGGGGTTTAAATTTGATGCTACAAGGAAACTCTAGTGGCTCGAATAAATCAGACGTTTTGGTTCGAGAGTCGGTCTCTGAGGCATCTTTGTTGCATATTTGGAAGTAATATTTGAAAGTAATACTGTCTCAAAAAATGGGACAGAAGTGAGCTTAAGGGAGCTGAGGATGCCTTTATGGAGTAACTGGTCTCTTATAACTACACTAATCCATATGTCATTACTGCATTACCTTGTCCCCCACGGGCCCCCCTTTCCTACAACCAGTGTCCCCCCCTAAAAAATGCATCCAATCACCCCTCTCCCCTCCCCCACCTAGTTAACCCACACACTTTTTTCCCCTTTTAAACTAGCCCAACCACCACCATAATGTTGAAAAAACGCCCGCTATAACAACACAAAATCTGCTGTCACTTTCTTTCTCCTGCTTCTTCTGCAGGGGACATCTTTCAAACCCCCGGCCCCAAAACCCTCCTTTACTGCTCCCCCTCCCCCTCCCTCATAAAAACCCCTCTAACGTTGTATTCGCTGTACGTTTTTTCCTGCCACTTTTACATTTTGCTCGGGGGAATGCCCGATCTTTTGGTAACAAACTCCTGCTGTTTCAGACCTGTTCCTCTCAAAACTCCCTGAATCTCCTCGCTTCACTGAAAACATGGCCCCAGCAACAGACCCCGCTTCCTTGCGCCCTCCCCCTTGGGGGCCCTACACTTCACCCAACCTCCAGACCTGAAAAACAGGCCAGGTGGAGGAGTTGGCATTCTCCTTTCCCCCACACTGACTTCCCAGGTCATTCCTCTGCCCCCCCCTCACTTTCCCCCCTTTGGGGTCCACCCCCCTAGATCTTTCGGCCATTTTCCCTCAAAATCCCCTTTGAGTACAGACCCCCCCCGGCCCCCCCGCCAGTTTCTGATCATTTTTGCCGCCTGGCTCCCTCACTTCCTCCCCACTGAAATACCCACACTCATCATGGATGATTTAAACATCCCCATTGACAACCATGTCCCCTTTCGCTTCCGGTTTTTTCACTAAAACATCACCCTTTTTGGCTCTTGAAATTTACAGTTTTCCCCCACCCACAAGGATGGAACACCTTGATCTGGTTTTCTGCGGTCACTCATCAATTTCAAACCCTCACTAATTCCCCATATGCCTTTTTCTGTCCAAAACCCTTTTCTCCTTCATATCACCCAAAATTTTCAGCTTCTCTGGAACCCCCGCCCATCACCCATCCAGAAACATTCGCCTTTGAACACCAGGAATCATAGACACATACGTCCTCACTGCCCCCAATTCCTCCGACCCTTTCCCGACCTGGTGCAAGCAAACAATGAAAATCTCTAACACCCTGGACATATTGGCACACCAGACACCGACCCCCAGAGTCAGACGCCCCCAGCCATGGCACACGCCTATACGCTTTCTGAGCGTTTCCAGGTGTGCTGAAGGGGCTGTGGAGAAATCAAAGCTACCCGCAGATTTTTTCATACAAAATTTATGCAGACTTACCACACCGCCCTTTTCCCGGCCCAAACAAAAAATTTCACCCCCCTCATCTCCACACTACACAAAACCCAAAACGCCTGTTTGACTTTCCACTCCCCCCGCCCAAAAGCTCAGGCCCCCCGTCATGACCTCTGGCTGAAGACCTGGCCACTCACTTCAAAAACAAAATAACAGTACCGGCAAAACATATCTCCCGTCCCCTCCGGCCCTTTTTTTAGTCTCTCTCACCCCTTTACCCAACGACAGAGGAAAAGTGTCCAGGCTTCTCTCGTCTGTTCGCCTACCACCTGCTTAATGACCCCATTCCCCCCCACCTTGTCCCGTCTATCTCTCCAGCTATCATCCTCACCTTACCGCAATCTTTAACCTTTTCTCTCCTACTGGGATCTTTTCCATCCTATTTTTAAAATTTTTAAAAACGCCCCAATAACCCCTTTTTTTTAAAAAAACCCCCCCTGGACCCCTCCGGCTGCTAAATACGACAAGTCTCTAACCTGCCCCTTCACCTAAATCCTGGAACCTTGGGCTACTCCTTTAATCCCCTACCTCTTACTAACTCTCTTCTCGTCCCCTACAATCGGTTCCGAAACCCCGCACCACGAAATGCTCTAGTTAAAATCTCTAATTATCTCTCAGGCGAAATCAGGGTAACTACTCATTGTTGCTCCTCCTGGATCTCTCGCACGTTTTTCACTGTGGATCACACCTTCTCCCCACCTGCTCAGCACAAATTTGGGCCTCCAGGGCACCGCCCCGCTTGGTTTCTTTCCTACCTCTCTGACCCTCCCCTTTAGTGTTCATTTGCAGGGTTCTCCTCCTCTCCTCTTCCCCTTGTTCGGGGGTTCCCCAGGGATCCGTTTCGGCCCTCTCCTTTTTTCACTCTACACCCCCCATTGGACAAACCCTCAGCAGATTTGGCTTCCATACCATCTTTGTGATGACACCCCAAATTTTACACCCCTCCCGTGCTCACTTCTGCCCCGCTACAAAACACCATTTCTGCCTGTCCCTGTCTCTGACATCATGTCCTTCTCCCTCTGAAACTAAACCTACTAAAAACCAACTTCTTGTCTTTCCCATCTTCTAACCAACCTACCCCGTATCTCTGTCCGGTGTGGCAACCATAAACCTAGGCAAAGGCCCCTGTCTTTGGGGTAATACTGATTCTAATCTGTCTTTCACCCCTTAATCCAATCCCCTTTTCCCCCCCCCTGTCATCTGCCCCTCAAGAACATCTCCCAAAAACCGTACCCTTTTTTCATGTGGAAACAACTCAAATTCATTTTGCTCTTATTCACTCTGTCTTGATACTGCAAAAATCCCCGCTTACGGTCTCCCTCTCTGCAAACTCGCCCTCTTCAATCTGTCCTGAATGCAGCAGCCAGGTTGTATTTTTTTCCAGCCGCTATATGATGCCTTACCCTGGTCAGTCACTGAGGGTACCTATTCAGTACAGAATACAACATAAAAATATCACTTCCCATAAAGCTCTCCACAGTGCTCACCCCCATACTCTCCCCCCTCATCTCTGTTACCACCCTAACCCTTTCTCTCCGCTTGCTGATGATACAATTACATTCCCCAATCATCAACCCCCTTCCCGCTCCAAGATTTCACACGTGCCGGCGCCAAAACTCTGGGAAATGCTACGCGGGCGATCAGGCACTTTTACAACCCCAAGTTTTTAAAAGGGGCCCCCAAAAACTTTTCTCGGTCTGGCCCACAAAATCCCAATGCTATCAACACATTGTCACTCCCTCATTGGGCACTCACAGGGACTTATTGTATAAGATGTACGTCTGGGGGGCAGGTTACCAAATTTTTTATGTAAACCCCCCCTATTTTTGAACATTGGGTGGACCATTGTAAACCTTGCACTTTCTTAACCTTTTCTCACTACCCATTAAAAATTGTTAACCTCGCGAGCAGGGTCCTTACCTGTGTCTCATTTTTAAGGTCTTTTAATGTGTAATGTCCGTATGTACACCCTCCAAATTGTAAAGTGCTGCGGAATAAGTTGGCGCTATATAAATAAAAATTATTATTATTATTATTATTATTATTATCTGTCAGGCATGTTCTGTACAAGAATAGAAATGAAGCAAGGTTTATGTATGTGGCACTTGTCATTTTGATAAATGACCCCCACTGTTTCTGACTGATTGTGGTTTCTCTGTATCTGAAGAATTCCTTGCAGTGTTCATGACATGTCACAACTCTTATTAGTCAGTGCAGAACTGTCATTAACTTTGGACAATCAAGGGTGCTGTGAGCTTCACCACAGTATAGATAGTTCTGAGCATAAGCAAAGAAAGGCTTACCAAGATCTCCTGCAATATACATGACAGAGCTGAGTGCAGGCAGCGGATCATGCATAAATGCATAATCAAAGCCTATAAGAGTACTACACTTAAGATCCAATTTGAAGGTACTGGGTCTGCTAATGCCTCAAGCACATGGTGCAGGCAGGTGCTCATAGCCTGCAAGGCAGAGTACTAAGGAGAAATATGAACTACGCTTACTTTGTACAGCACCATATCACAGATGTATTCTCCACTAAAGGCAATGTTCTCTAAATGGCCGCCATTAGAAATGTCAAGGCCCCGTAAAGCCAAAGTGTCTCTCACCCCAAAAAAATAATTCTTTGTTCATTGAACAAGAAAATGAATATGTGCCATTGTTTTTGGGTTAGGTTTTTGTTAGAGTTTACAACATACAGTTTAATTGACCTGCTCTCTTTATTCTGCAGCTCAGTATGTATAGAAGGACCAAAAATACTGTAGATGTAGGTATATACTACTACATTATCACCACATCTTCAAATGCAAAACAGTGACCGCTGCACCCTCTCTGCTGGTCTCCTTCTGTGTAATCAAAACAGGATGTAACTTCCAGGCGTGATGAATAGAAGAGCACGGAGTATGCCCATGGATTCCAGTAGGCAAGATAATCAATCTTCAAAAGCAAGGATTCTCCAGCTCCTTCATATATAAAACATATATTTTATTTCCAAAACTTTAAAACTCCATTTCCAGGACCAAAAAATCCCATGCGTTTCGGGTGAGAGCACCCTTATTCATGGCAAAAATATGAAGGAGCTGGAGAATCCTCCAGACTGTTAATGAATATAAACTATTACACTAAGATCAAAATTACCATCATATAGTCACCATATAGTGGTAGATAGCAGTGTACACCTGGTCCCGAGCATATATACGTTAGTCCCCGGCGCCGCCGCTATCCGCCGCCGATCGTTAGGGTCCTAAGCCGTTACCAGTCGCTAAGCTATCGGCTTAGGGGCTTAGGACCTTGGCGACGGCAGCGGTGGCGGACCAAACTGTATGTGCGTCCGCCGGACGCACTTTACAGTTAAAAGCTTTGGCGGAGCAGAGAGCTCCGCGGAGTACTCTGTGGCCGCAGGCAGGATGCGGCTCTGTGGCCCGGAGTGCACGGGGGGTTTGTGCGCGTCATCACGCTGCCCGCGCCCGCCTGGTGACGTCAAAACCGCTGAAGAAAAGACCAGGAGCAGGGGACAGCGGCGGGGAGCGAGGTCAGGTGAGTGCTGTCAGGTTATTACTTTTAATTAGCTCTTGTCACGGCCCCTCCTGCTCCCCGGCCCGCGGGCCGCGGGCGCACCCGTGACCCCCTGTCCGGGTGTCCACCGGGGTCGGGTGCCGCCGCTGGCCGCGGGACGAGCCGGGGGGGCTGCAACTGCCAGGAACTCACCTAACCTCGCTCCTGTGCCGTCCGCTTTCCTCTGCCGGCCGGGGCGCGCTTTTCCTGTGTCCTAAGGCCGCGCGGGCCTCGTTCTCGTGGATTTAAAGGGCCAGCGCCCCGTTAATTGGCTAATTGCCGGGCGCTTCTCCACTTAAGGTACGTCCCACAAAACACTCCTTGCTGGATCTATGTTGCCTCGTGCCTTAGCTAAAGCGTTCCCAAAGTGTTTCTCGCCTTTCCGTTGTACCAGACCTCTTGCTAACGTACTTGACTCCGAACCTCTGCCGCCTGCCCTGACCTTCCTGCCTGTCCACGACCACGAACTTTGCCGCCTGTCCTGACCTGCTGCCTGCCCACAAACTACGATCCTCGGACTACGATTCTGCACCCGCTGCACCTCGGCTGCCACCGCAAGCAAGTCACGTCAGGGGGGACGACCCTGGTAGCCTCAAGCCGCAGCAAGTTCCATCCCGCTTTGCGGCGGGCTCTGGTGAAAACCGGGGGCTACTTAGATTCCGTTCCCTGGCGTGGCTTAACAAACCATCGCTTGCGGTTGGTCCGGCGGATCCACTACCCAACCCTTAAACATTTTAGATCCAGCCAACGATCCCGCCAAGGTGCCTCTGCCAAGCATCGCGGACCTTACGACGATTGTTGCCCAGAAAACGCAACAAAATCGCACAACAAGGTCAGCATTTGGGGCCAGCTCACCGCCATGATGCGTCAGCTTCTTGCATCCCAGCAGCAGTCTCCGCCCCCAATCTGTTGGGCTCCCTCTACCCTCCCCAGCTTTGCCGGTGATCCCAAGCTCTCCCGGGGGGTTTCGTTTACTCAGTGCTCAATGCACGTGGACTGATGGCGGATCAGTTTCCCTCGGAGAGGTCTAAGGTGGCCTTTGTTGTGAGTCTACTTTCGGGAAGGCCCTGGTTTGGGCAACCCCCCTCTGGGACAGAGGCGACCCTGTGACTGCGGACCTACAGACCTTCCTCCAGGAATTCCGCACCGTCTTCGAGGAGCCGCACGCGCTCCTCCGCTGAGACGCCCTCTTGAGCCTCCGTCAGGGCGAGTCTTCTGGGGGTGACTATGCGGTTCAATTCGTACCCTTGGCTTCGGAGCTCGCTTTGAAAAATTTCCGCCCTCTGCGCTACCTCAAAAAGGGGTCTGTCCAGCGGGAAAAAGACGCTTTGGCAACAAGAGACCTCCCGTCCTCCCTAAACGAATTAATACATCTAGCTACTCGTATTGATGTAAGGTTCGCGGAGAGGCAGGAGGAGCTTCGCCAAGAAAGAGACTCTGCTGCCCTCGTCCGGCGATTTCACCTGGCTCAGTGTTCCAGCATTTCCTATTCCACCCCTCAAAACCTCAGAGGGGGAAAACCGATGCAAGTGGATCGGGCTCACTTAACGGAGCAAGAACTGAACCGCCGTCGGGCAGAGAAGCTATGCCTCTATTTCGCGCCAGCCGGACCACTTCCGCAGAAACTGTCCCTTCGTCCTCAAGCGTCCGGGAAACGCTCTCACCTAGGTGCCGTGGGAGAGGGGGCCCCTGGGTGCAGTTTCCTCCTCTCCACGTTTGATGATGCCAGTAGAGGTGACTTCTGATGCTGGCCTTCGTTCCGGAGTTCTGCCTTCCTGGACTCGGGATCTGCCGGGAACTTCATCTTAGCCTCGTTGGTAACCCGGTCCCGCTACCTGTAGTCCGGCTGGAGAAAACCGCTGCTTATCTCTTCGGTCAGTGGGGAGCTCCTCACTGATCCCATCCGGTACATAACCCGCCGGTGACTCTCCGTGTGGGGGCTCTGCATAAAGAGAAGATTAGGTTCCAGGGTTCTGTCCCGGCTTCCTCGGCTTCCTCTTGGGCTTCCTGGCTGCAAGGCCACGCCCTACGCTCGATGGAAAGACAGGCGAAGTCCTGCGTTGGGGACCGGAATGCCAGAACCGCTGTTTGGGAAAGGTACCCAACGCCCGGTTTGCCTACCACTTCTCCGACCCCGCTTGTCAAACCGTTGCCTGGCCTGCCGGCCAAAGTACCAGGACTTTGGGATGTATTCCCCGAGAAGGAGGCCGATTCGCTGCCACCACATCGGCCTACGATTGCCTATTGACCCCTCCCAAAACCAGTCCTTCCGCGGGGAGGGTCCTACCCACTGTCCTTTGGGCCGGAGACTCAGGCCATGTCGGCCTACTTCGGGAAAGAATCTGCAGAAAGGATTCATCCGTAAGTCCTCCTCCCCAGCCGGAGCCGGGTTTTTCTTCGTGCAGAAGAAAGAGGGGTTCTCTCCGTCCATGCATAGACTAAGGGGTTCTAAACAAGATCACCGTGAAAAAACCGCTACCTCTTCCACTGACTCGGAGCTGTTTTGACCGTCTCAAGGGGGCCTAGAGTGTTTTCCAAGTTGGATCTACTGGGGCCTACAACCTCATCAGAATCGAGAAAGGGACGAAGGGAAAACGGCATTCAACACACGAGACGGACATTTCGAATATCTCTTTGATGCCTTTTGGGCTATGCAACGCCCCGGCCGTTTTCCAGGATTTGTCAATGACGTGTTCCGGGACCTGCTGTACACCTGCGTCATTTGTATCCTGGACGATATTTTTTATTTTTTCCCCCCTGACATATGGCCCAAACCCGGAGACAAGTACGCCAAGTCCTGCAACGCCCTGCGGACAACCGAAATGTATGCCAAACTGGAGAAGTGTCGGTTCCACCCGGCCAGTCTTCCTTTTCTGGGGTACATTGTCTCTGATCGAGGTCTTCAGATGGATCCTGCGAAACTCTCAGCGATCCAACAGTGGCCGCGCCCCGTCGGTCTCCGGGCGATTCAACGCTTTCTAGGATTCGCCAACTACTACCCGGGAGTTTATTCCCCACTTTTCTACGGAGTGGCTCCCATTGTGGCTCTCACCCGGAAGAACGCTTAAACCTGATGCTGGTCCCCATCTGCCGAGGAAGCGTTCTCCCAATTAAAGTCTGCCTTCTCCTCCGCACCATTTTGGTCCGTCCGGATCCTGAAAAGACCCTTCAGCCTGGAGGGTAGATGCCTCTTCCGTGGGAGCTTTGGGGGGGTCCTGACCAGAAGGGGCCCTAAAAGGGAAAACCGTCACATGCGGTTCTTCTCTAAAACTTTCTCTTCGGCAGAACGAAAACTACGCCATTGGAGATCGGGAGCTGTTGGCCATAAAATTGGCCCTGGAGGAGTGGGGACATCTCTTGGAGGGAGCTCGACATCCTATTGACGCTTTACAGACCATAAAAATCTGCAATACCTATCAGCGGCTCAGCGCCTAAAAAACCTCGCCAGGCCCGGTGGTCTCTTTTTTTTCTCTCGTTTTGATTTTAAGATCCACTTTTCGACCGGCCGAGAAAAAATATCAAAGCGGATGCCCTCTCCCGTTCTTCTGACGTTACCGGAGGGAACCCGTGCCTCAGCATATCAAACGCTCCCGAACGACTGGTCCTCGTGGCTCCGGTGGATCTCCGCAGCGTTCCTCCAGGCAGAAACCTATGTGCGCCCCGCACTCAGGAGGAGAATTTGGGTTTGGGGGCATAGTTTCTCTGGCCGGGCCCTCCCGGGATTCGAAAATCCTATGCCTCATCTCACTCACTACTGGTGGCCAAAAACCCCTCCAAGACGTCAAGGACTTTGTTCTTTCCTTGCACCACATGTGCCCAAACAAGTTCCCCGCCATAGGCCCGCTGGTCTCTTAGTCCCTCTGCCAGTTCAGAATCTCCATGGTCACACATAGGCATTTGGGACTTTATCACGGGCCTCCCTCCTTCGTCGGGAAACTCGGTCTCTGGGTTGTCACTGACCGTTTTTCTAAAATGTCCCACTTTGTGCCGCTTCCTGTCTTCCTTCTGCTCCCCAATTGGCAGGATACTTTCTACCATCACATCTTTCGTCTACATGGCTTACCTTACCACAATCGTCTCCGACCGGGGGCGTCAGTTTGTCTCCAAATTTGGCGTGCTCTGTGTTCCCCGGGTTGCAGATCAGCTGGATTTTTCTTCCGCATAACATCCCCAGACGAAATGGACAGGTGGAGAGGGTAAACCCAAATCTTGGGAGAGTATCTACGACACCGTGTCCGGACCGACAGGACAACTGGTCGAGTTGCTACCTTGGGCAGAGTTCTCTTTTAATCATCGAGACTCCCGACTCTACTGGCCGTTTCCTTTCCTGGTGGTCTATGCCGTCACCCACCGGGCCCCCCCCTTCCCTGGCTTCCTCCTCCGAGGTCCCCGCCGTGGACAATCAGGTTCAGGATATCAAGACCATTTGGCGAGAGACCCGACAAGCCCTACTCCAGGCTTCTGCCCGTATGAAGACCCAGGCTGACAAGAAGAGGAGACCTTCCCCTACGTTCCTCCCAGGGGATAGGGTGTGGCTTTTCATCATGGTACATACGCCTCAAGATTCCCAGTTACAAATTGGCCCGCGTTTTTCCCGGGACCCTTCAATTCTGCGACAACTGAACCCGGTGTCCTATAAAAATCTGTCTGCCTCCATCTCTCCGGGTCCCTAACGCCTTTCATGTTTCCCTCCTGAAGCCTCTGGTCCTGAACCGGTTCTCCCAGAGGGGCGCTGCTCAATCTCCGATGCTAGAATCCCCAGATGTCTTTGAAGTGAAGGACATCCTGGACATGAAGATCGTCAGGGGTAAGCGAGTATTTCTTGTCGATTGGAGGGGTTTCGGTCCCGAAGAGAGGTCCTGGGAACCAGAGTCCAATATCCTGAATCCAGACCTTATCCGTAAATTCCTTCAGCCTAAAAAGAGGGGGAGACCTAAGGGGGGGGGGTACTGTCACGGCCCCCCCTGCCCCCGGCCCCGCGGGCCGCGCGGGCGCACCCGTGACCCCCTGTCCGGGTGTCCACCGGGGTCGGGTGCCGCCGCTGGCCGCGGGACGAGCCGGGGGGCTGCACTTTCCCGGAACTCACCCAACCTCGCTCCTGTGCCGTCCGCGTCCTCTGCGGCCGGGGCGCGCCGTGCCTGTGTCCTAAGGCGCCCCGCGCGCTCGTTCTCGTGGATTTAAGGGCCAGCGCCCCGTTAATTGGCTAATTGCCTGGCGCTCTCCTTCTTAAGGTACGTCCCACTAACACTCCTTTCTGGATCTATTGTTGCCTCGTGCCTTAGCTAAAGCGTTCCCAAAGTGTATTCCGCCTTTTGGTGTACCCGACCTCTTGCTACGTTACTTGACTCCCAACCTCTGCCGCCTGCCTGACCTTCCTGCCTGTCCACGACCACGAACCTTTGCCGCCTGTCCTGACCTGCTGCCTGCCCACGACTACGATCCTCGGACTACGATTCTGCACCACGCTGCACCTCGGCTGCCACCGCAAGCAAGTCACGTCCGGGGGGACGACCTGGTACCCAAGCCGCGCAAGGGCCATCCCGCTTTGCGGCGGGCTCTGGTGAAAACCGGGGGCTACTTAGATTCCGTTCCCTGGCGTGGCTTAACTACCATCGCTTGCGGTGGTCCGGCGGATCCACTACCCAACCCTTACAGCTCTATTCATGCTGGGGGCCTATTATCTACTGTCATATGTGCAGGGAGCGGCTATTATCTACTGTTGTATGTGCAGGGAGGGGGCTATTATCTACTGTTATATGTGCAGGGAGGGGCTATTATATACTGTTGTATGTGCAGGGAGGGGGGCTGTTATCTACTGTCATATGTGCAGGGAGGGGGGCTATTATCTACTGTTATATGTGCAGGGAGGGGCTATTATCTACTGTTATATGTGCAGGGAGGGGCTATTATCTACTGTTGTATGTGCAGGGAGGGGGGCTATTATCTACTGTTATATGTGCAGGGAGGAGCTATTATCTACTGTTATATGTGCAGGGAGGGGCTATTATCTACTGTTGTATGTGCAGGGAGGAGGGCTATTATCTACTGTTATATGTGCAGGGAGGGCTATTATCTACTGTTGTATGTGCAGGGAGGGGGCTATTATCTACTGTTATATGTGCAGGGAGGGGCTATTATCTACTGTTGTATGTGCAGGGAGGGGGCTATTATCTACTGTTATATGTGCAGGGAGGGGGGCTATTATCTACTGTTATATGTGCAGGGAGGGGGCTATTATCTACTGTTATATGTGCAGGGAAGGGCTATTATCTACTGTCATATGTGCAGGGAGGGGCTATTATCTACTGTCATATGTGCAGGGAGGGGGGCTAAAATCTACTGTCATAGTTGCAGGGAGGGGGGCTATTATCTACTGTCATATGTGCAGGGAGGGATGCTATTATCTACTGTCGTATGTGCAGGGAGGGGCTATTATCTACTGTTGTATGTGCAGGGAGCGGGGCTATTATCTACTGTTATATGTGCAGGGAGGGGCTATTATCTACTGTTATATGTGCAGGGGGGGGGGCTATTATCTACTGTTATATGTGCAGGGAGGGGGGCTATTATCTACTGTTATATGTGCAGGGAGGGGGCTATTATCTACTGTTATATGTGCAGGGAGGGGGGCTATTATCTACTGTTATATGTGCAGGGGGGCCTATTATCTACTGTTATATGTGCAGGAAGCGGCTTTTTATCTACTGTTATAATGTGCAGGGAGGGGGCTATTATCTACTTTTTATATGTGCAGGGAGGATGCTATTACTACTGTTTATATTTTGCAGGGAGGCTTTTAAATCTACTGTTATATGTGCAGGGAGGGGGGCTATTATCTACTGTCGTATGTGCGGGGGGAGGGGGCTATTATCTACTGTCATATGTGCAGGGAGGGGGCTATTATCTACTGTCATTATATGCAGGGAGGGATGCTATTATCTACTATTATATGTGCAGGGAGGGATACTATTATCTACTGTTATATGTGCAGGGAGGGGGGCTATTATCTACTGTTATATGTGCAGGGAGGGGGGCTATTATCTACTGTCATATGTGCAAGGAGGGGCTATTATCTACTGTCATATGTGCAGGGAGGGTGGCTATTATCTACTGTCATATCTGCAAGGAGGGGCTATTATCTACTGTCATATGTGCAGGGAGGGGGGCTATTATCTATTGTTATATGTGCAGGGAGGGGGACTATTATCTACTCTCATATGTGCAGGGAGGGTGGCTATTATCTACTGTCATATCTGCAAGGAGGGGCTATTATCTACTGTCATATGTGCAGGGAGGGGGGCTATTATCTACTGTTATATGTGCAGGGAGGGGGGCTATTATCTACTCTCATATGTGCAGGGAGGGGGGCTATTATCTACTGTCATATGTGCAAGGAGGGGCTATTATCTACTGTCATATGTGCAGGGAGGGGCTATTATCTACTTGTATACGTGCAGGGAGGAGCTATAATCTACCTACATATGTGCTGTGAGGCCTATAAGCTACCTATATATACACGTGCTGTGGGGCCTATAAGCTATCTATTTTACCTGCTGGGGGCCCTTAAACCTGCTATATACCTACTGGGGGATCCATAACCTCCCCAAAATACCTGCTGGGGGATCCATAACCTCCATATACCTGCTGGGGATCCAAAAACCTGTCCATATACCTGCGGGGACCTAAACCTGCCTATATACCTGCTGGGGGACCAAAAACCTGCCAATTCCCCTCTGGGGGACCAAAACCCTGCCTTAAAACCCTGCTGGGGATCCGAAACCTCCCCATATACCTGGGGGGGCCCCGTAACCGCTATATACCTACAGGGGGACCCATAACCTGCCCATATAAACCTGCTAGGGGACCCATAACCTGCCATATACCCGCTGGGGATCAATAACCTACCTATATACATGCTGGGGGACATATAAACTAAAACACCTACCGGGAGACATTTTAAAGTATATAACCACCTACTGGGGGACGTATAACTTACTGGGGGACCCTATTACCTTCACTGGGGGACACATAATTTACTGCGTTGGGGAAGTCGCTAACAGTCGTTTAAGCCGGTTGTTAAGGTCTCAAGACAAGTCAGTTTTGAAAGAGTTAGCAATCGACTCCGTGGACTCCAGTCGGTTGTTAAGCCGGTTGTTAAGGCCTCAAGTCGATTGATAAGACCTTAGCAATCGACCTCCGGGGGCTAATATACGTATTACAGTGTAGTTACATCAGTGACTCACAGGTGAGTCGTTTAAAATTTCCCTTTTCTTCTCTCCTCCCTTTCCAAAGTACCAGGATGACATCTCCCTGCTTAGACCCGTCCTTGCAGAATTTACAACACTAACACCTAAGTCTCCTTACTTTTCTATTCCTTCCCACATGTGTCCCCCCCCATGAAACAAACTCCCCATCCATAGTGTCCCCAAATAGTATCCCCATTGTCCAAGTAGGTGGGTTTAGGTAGGTATATAGGGCCCCTTCAGTAGGTAGGCAATACCTACCGCTGTTACCAATGTAGAAACTCCTCATCCATAGTGGCCCAAATAGTAAAAATTGACCCGTTTGTGTCCTAGTAGTTAGGTAAGTAGCCCCCTTAGTAAGTATATAGAGCCCCCCAGCAGGAAAGGGAATATATGGCCGTGTAGTAGGAAGGAAGATATATACCCAATAGATACCTAGTAAATAGACCCCCTATGGGTATGTATATAGGGTCCTTCACTAGGGAGGTACCCTAGGTGTATAGGGCCTCCCCCAGTAGGTAGCTGAGTTTTATTGGGCCCCCCAGTAGTAAATAGGCCCCCCCCAGTAGAAGGTAGTGGGAAAATAGTGCCCTTTAGTAGGGAGATAGGTATAAAAAAGCCAGTTGGTAGATAGAGGTATTTGGAGATCTCATTAGGTAAGTAAGTATAAAATTATATATATATTTTATATATATATTATATATATTAATATATATATAATATTATATATATATATATATATATAATATAATAAATTAAAGCCCCCAGCAGATAGTTTACATTTATTGTGGGCCCTCAGTAGGTAGATTTTATATAGGGCCCCCAGAAGGTAGGTAGGTATATAGGGCCCTCCGTTAAACAAAATGGGAACTCCCAGAACATATATAGCCCCCCTTCGTAATGGGCAGACAAATGGGCACCCTTTAAAAAATGAAAAAAATTTCCCTCTCCTCCCCCCCGCGAACAGCTCGCTTTCTGTTTTAATCTCAGCAGAATGCCCCACACCCCTGCATCCCGTTTTTTTCCGGCATGTTCTTGGTATAAGGTTTTAAAAGTGCATAAATTTTGTCCCGGCGGGGGCCCCCATGCAGTGTTACCCCCATTTAGAGTAGGGATCACTTTATGAGATCGCCGTGAGGGGCAAGTGGGGCCTATCCCTTTTGATCAAAAGTATACAAAAACCAAATGTTCATTTATGAAAAGTTTTGCTGAAAGCATTAGATCAACGTATGTGTGGGGTGTGCAGTCCATGCCTCTCTCTTCCGTGTTGAATACAATTGAGACAACCTTTTGATAAAAAACAGGCAAGGCCGTTTTTTCTACCAGTTTTGTGAAATAAGAGGGCGGGAGCTGGGTCAGCGTGCACCCCCCCCACCGTTTTTTTAACGGTCAGTGGGCCCCAAACGCAAAACTAGTATTACTGTCCTAACAGGGGGGCCCCTCCACAGAAAGTTGAAAAAAGATCATGCACTGGTCAGTCAAGTATGCAAACCTTATTTAGAGTACTACAGAGAAACATCACTCTATTACCGCCATATAGTGTCCATGTAGAACCGTTCTAGACATATTCTCCATTCTTTAAGATTGCCTAAACCTACAATAACCTGTGCCACTGTGCTACCCCCAAAACAGTCTGCTCCCTCACTTTTTTGTCCTCTCCTCCTCCATTGTAGAGGGGAAGCCTCATGGCAGGCCCCTTTCCCCTTTGTCCCGTTGTAAGTCTTCATTTTTATCTTGACTTGTTTACATTTTTTGTATTAAACCCCTTTGAAGTACAGCGCCTAAAAACTAAGGGCGTTTAAAATAAATAAATAATAATAATATAAAAAAGGCAATGTTCTCCAAAAAAGAGAATCCAATGAAATAAGCCTCTGTACAAGGTTAGACAGGTTGTAAAAGTCTGTATGAGAGTGCTACAAAGAAACATGCATTCTGTGTCCCAAACCAATAAGACCCAAGAGCAATAGCACAGACATATCTCCTTTTAAAAAATGTCCAAAGCACAAATTTTATGAAACAAGCCTCATGCATCGGGGTTGCAGCCTGTAGGGGGAAAAATACAGAGATCATCCTTTTTCTGCGCGCCATATACTGTAGTGCACAGCATGTTCACAATATGTTTCCAATAAAAAAATGTTCTCCCTTAAATGGAATCCATTGCACAAGCCCCATGACAGGGCAGTCAGGTATGCAGAGCCGTACGGTGAGTATACAGGCACTTATCACTTTGTGTGCTGATATAGTGCCCATGTATATAACCATATACAGATTATTTTCCCTTAAAGAAATGTTTTCCCCCTGGAATCTGTGGCACAAGCCTCTGCACGTGGTGCAGTAGGTTGCGGAGCCTGTTCGGGGGAAATAATACAGAGATCTTTTCCCTTTTGTGCTCCCATAATCAACCATCGTCGTACAGATATGTTTCCGCTGAAGCAATGTCTCCATTTAGGGGAATTGATGGCCCAAAAGCCCCTGCACATGGTGCAGTCAGGTATGCAGAGCCTGTAATTTGAGTACTACAGGCACTTACTGTATGCACTTTGTGTGCCGTTTATTGCCCATGTATAAAACCTATCACCATTTTTCCCCCCTAAAAGCATTTTTCTTCATTACATGGTATTGATGACAAAAGCCCATGCACATGGGCGTCAGGTATACAGAGCCTTTTTTCGGTGGAATATTACAGAGATCTACCTTTTTTTTGTCCCGTCATATAGTGCCGAAAGTCTCACAATATTTCTCCACTAAAGAAAGTTCTCATTACATGGAAACTCGGGCACAACCTCATGCACATGGTGCAGTCAGGTAGAGACCCATAGGGTTAGTATACAGGCACTTATGCACTATGTGTGCCGCTTAATTTCCCATGTATAAAACCCATACCACAGATGTATTCTCCTCTTAAAGCAAGTTCTTCTTAAGGGAAATCGATGGCACAACCCGGGGAGACATAAGTAAGTACAAGATTTTTTTTCCCTTTTCTTCCTCTCTCAAATGAAGTTTTTACTGAGTTTATTATGTTCCAGTGACTCAAAATGCAATTAGCTAAAATAACATAAAGCAGCTCCAGGATTCCACTTTCCCTTGGCTCTGTGAGGGCCCATATTTAATCGTTAGGCAGTGTGATTAACTGATACAACATCTTAAGTGTGTTATATCCAAATGACAGATATGTTGATTGCCGGCCCCCTTAAAAAAAAAGAAAAATTCACCAGGAGGAACTCAGCCCATCAAAATGAGAAAAAAGATTTCAGTCCGTCTTGAGTGGCTTTGGGTAATTTGAGCATAAAAAAAAATTTGTGATGAGTGAAGATCCATCATACAATCCCCCCGGAGATCACGTCATTGTGTAGGGGTTTTTATGGCAGAATGGAGCCCGCTCCTTTTAGGTGCGTCTCCCTTCCGAGCTTCCTTCACAATCCCCTTTCCAGGGAAAATCTATGGCCCAGACCTCATTTTACAATAATCTATTACATTCTTTTTTCCCGGGCCCGGAAAATTCCATAAACAGAGTCTAAATAAATTTTTTCCCCAGGCCCCCCAATCTGAAAAAAAACTAGACGCTTTGGAAAATTCATTTTTCCCATCATCTCCGCAGTGAGTTTGTAAAAAGCAGTATGGTATTTGGGGCCAATAAATAATCATGTCTCCTCACTGAAACAGATCAGGTGCACCTCCTACTCCATCTCCCTGCAGCCTTGGCTCACATTCCTGCTTCTAGTACGAACAAACCTTTACAATAACAGTCCAAATCTGCCAAAGGGAGGCAAAGGAAGGCTCTGTTTTACCCATGACATTATTACAGGGGGCAGCATGGTGGCGGAGGGAGATGTGACATAGGTAGAAGGATAGAAGAAGATAATATATAGACAAACAGATAGATGATAGATGAACAGATAGATAGATAGTAGATAATAGATGATAGATAGTAGATAGTAGATAAGTGATAGAGACAAATAAGAGACAGATAGATAAACTACAAATGGGAAAAATAGATTAGATAGACAAAAAGACAGCAACAAACATACAACATACATAAGACAGACGTTAGAATAAACAAGGGTGACAATAGATAATAAAAGATAGACAGATGACAATAGCGAAGATAAAAATAGACAGATAATAGATAGACAGCAGGAAGATAGTTTACAGATAGATAAGCAGCGATAAATAAGACAGACAGAAATGATAGATAGATAAAATAAAGATAGATAGAAGATAGATAGATAGATAAACTAACAAAAGGAAAGATAGATTTGAAGAACAGAGAAACAACAACATACATAAAAAATACATACAACTACATACATACAAAGATAGATATAACGAGTTAGACAGATAGATAGTAAAAGATAGATAGATAATATGTTTTTTTTACAGGACACATAAATTGTGATGTGACTTACCAGTAACAATCCAGATATTCTAATATCCAACTTCCCTATCCCAA
>JAODAL010063364.1:0-19281 GCA_025379985.1 Phyllomedusa bahiana
GCCTAGTTCTGTCACCAGGTTTGGAGCAGAAAAACACTCAAACCATCCCAAAACAAAAGCCTGAATGTCGGCATTTGCCAGCTTTTGGCCTTGGAAATGTTGCCTTATCGTCTGGTGGACAAAGATGGGTTCCGCCACGTCATGGCTCTTGCCTGCCCCCAATACCAGATGCCGAGCAGGCATTTCTTTTCCAGAAATGCTGCCCTGGCCAGCCTCGTGTCATCTAAAATTTCAAGCGCGTTGTCTGCATCTGTGTCCGGCAAAGTCCATCTGACCACCGACACATGGACTAGTAAGCACGGCCAAGGCCGCTATATCTCTGTGACAGCTCACTGGGTGAGCTGGGTGGATGTCTCTGGTGGTGACGGTGGCTCTCAGGCTCGGCGCATGCTCTTCAAAACCGCAGGGATGGTGCAGGGTTCTTTCCCCAAGGTCCTCTGGTGGCATCACGTGCCCATAGAAACCAGGCCGTGTTGAAATTAATCTGTCTTGGAGACCGTCAACACACAGGTCAGGAGCTGTGGACGGCTCTTCGCAACGAGACCGAGCGCTGGCTGGGTGACAAGAACCTTGTGCCAGGCAAGGTGGTGTGCGATAACGGTCGAAATCTGCTGGCCGCCCTTAAGATCGGTAGGCTGGAGCACATCCCTTGCCTGGCACATGTCATGAACCTTGTCGTCCAGAAATT
The DNA here is from genome assembly GCA_025379985.1 of Phyllomedusa bahiana. NCBI lineage: Eukaryota > Metazoa > Chordata > Amphibia > Anura > Hylidae > Phyllomedusa > Phyllomedusa bahiana. The sequence continues at coordinate 689 of JAODAL010063364.1, forward strand.
TCTAAAGCGCTACCCGGGTCTGGACTGCCTGCTGAGGAAGGCTCGAGGTCTGAGCTCACACTTCCGCCGTTCGCACCCTGCTTCGTCCCGCCTGGCTGCGTTGCAGCGTCAGCTCGGCCTCCCCGTCAACCGTCTCATTGTTGACGTGGCAACACGCTGGAATTCCACCCTCCACATGCTCCAGCGATTGTGGCAGCAGCGCAATGCCATTACGCAGTACGAAGTGACACATGGCCTGACAAGCAGCGGTGCGGACCTCGGGGTGTTGAGCCACCGAGAGTGGAGGCAGGTGAAAGAGCTCTGCACCATCCTTGCCAGTTTTGAAGAAGCCACCAAAATGGTCAGTGCGGACAATGCCCTTGTCAGCATGAGCATTGTGGTGATCTTAGTTCTGGAACGATCGTTGGACACTCTGAAACATCAGGTCCCACCAGCGACGGAGGAGGAGACGGACACAGATGCGGACACAGAGCCTTTCTCTCCGTCGAATCCAGAAGGCCCGACAGTTTCACAATTTTATCGGTCTTCATTAGGCAGTGGTTCGGGGTCCAGGGCTAGTGCAAGGCGGCGCCTCAGCTCTCAGGGTGCATCATCTGAGGCAAGTCAGGGCTGTGTTGAAGCTGTGCCGGAGGAAGCGGAGGAGGAAGACGTCCCTGCCTTGGAAAGAGGTTGGCACGAATTTGAGGCGGAGGAGGAAGATGAGGAAGATCAGTTTGCTAGTGCCCCTCGACCCAGAGGCTTGGGAAATCAAGGCTCCATCTCTCACATGAGTGCTTGGATGCTCCATTTCCTCCAACATGATCCTCGCATTAAGGCCATCAAAATGAACAACAGTTACTGGGTGGCCACCCTCCTCGATCCCCGGTACAAAGCAAAACTCAGCACTTTCCTTCCACCCACCCAAATAGAGAGTAAAATGCAGGAATTGGAGACCGTGCTGATTGATCAACTGGAGACATCTGTTGCGTCTGCTTCACGTTCTTCAAATGTCACGGTGGAACAACGTCAGCAACGTGATAGCAGTAGAGTGCCAAGTAGCCGTAGCGGCAGCAGCAGGCATTGTGGCAGAAGCCTAATGGGTGACCTCTGGCAATCTTTATTTACCACCTCACCAACGCATGTAATGCAGGGCACACATACAACACACAGAGACCGGCTTAAGATCATGGTGCACGACTATCTGCGTCTCAACACCGATGTTTTTGGATGTGTTCCGGACCCAATCGACTTCTGGGTATCCAAAATGGATGAATGGCCCGAGCTCGCTCGCCACGCCATAGAGGTGTTGTCCTGCCCAGCAGCCAGCGTCATATCTGAGCGGACCTTCAGCACAGCTGGAGGAGTCATTACAGACAAACGCATCCGGCTTTCCACAGATAATGTGGATCGTTTGACTTTCATCAAGATGAATCAGGCATGGATCTCTGATGATGTTGTGGCCCCAATTGCCGAGGTCACCGATTAGTTGCCGGTCTACTTCACATTCCTCTTCCAAAAGAAATGGTCCTCTTGAAAACTTTTTTTTAAAATGATCATTTCTTACTGCAATTTTTATTCTCAGTTCCCAAAAGTTCATTTTGCTGGTTTTGCGGTGAGGAGACTGTAAAAGACACCAAGGTTTCATGAAAAAAACGTATTCCATTTACTCACTTTATCTTTAGAATTTTTTCGCATTGTCAATGGTTTTGGGGTCATGGTGCTGTGAGATACAGCTATAATCATGGTCCTTTGGAACAGAAATGTGGCTTCTAAGTGGCATTTCTCCCTCACAATTTTTAACAGTGGCTGAGAAGTCATTTTTATAATTTTTTGGGTCATGCTGCTGTGAAATGCAGCAATACTACAGGTCCTATTCTAAAAAATGTGGTTTCTTAACAGTCTTTTGTTCTTCACAATTGTCAACATTGGCTCAAAGGGTCATGTTTTGAATTTTTGGGGGCATGTTGCTGTAAATGCAGCTATAATACAGGTCCTATTAAAAAAAATGTGGTTTCTAACAAGACATTTGTTCTTTCTAACAATTGTCAAGAGTGGCTCAAGGGTCAATGTTTTGAATTTCTGGTGCAAGTTGCTTGTGAAAATGCAGCTATAGCTACAGGTCCTATTATAAAAAAATGTGGTTTCTAACAGACATTTGTTTACAATTTCAAGAGAACTGAAAGGGTGATATTTTTGAAAATAATGGGCAGTAGTGCTGCAAAAACAGGAATAGGTAGGACACTGTAAATGGACAACATATTGCAAAATGACTTGTTTTTGCAAGATCTTTAAACATAGCTAGCAATCCCTGTATGAGACAACCCCATTTAATACAATAAAAAAAAAAGAGACAACAAAAGACATGGTGGTATTCCATCCCTATTTAAAAATGCGTTTTCTAGAATTAAACTACTAAAAAACTTGCATGTAACAAAATAGCTGTTACAAATATTCCACTTAATTGTACAAGGAGGTACAGGACGACTTGCCGAGATAAAGGTTATTCAGAGGTACATGGTGTATGGAGCACATTTCGCCACCCCGCCAAGAACAGAGACACTTTCCTCCAGCACGTTGAGTAAAACGACAAAAAGAATGCCAAGCAAAAAGTGGCACCTGGGTGGAAAATGAGCGTCCACCACCAGCAATTTCCAATTGAAGCTCAATTGGTCCGCACTCATACAGAGGGGCAAGCGCTAGACCCAGTCTTGACTGTGTACTGTGAGGAAGGGCTGGAGTTCTTACCTCACACTTCCGCTTCCCACAATGCTTCAGCACAACTGTTTTTTTGGTGTCTGCGTCATAAGGGCATTTTTACCGTGTTATATTATAACGGACGCCAGCCCCAGCCTCTCACCGCACCCAGAACTTTAAAACTCCGGCCCTTGCGCTGAACTGCGTGTTTAATAGATGACGACGCTAGCCTGGGCCCACACCGCAACCCACTGTAGTCTAGGGGCCCTGCAGCTGGACCTCCGTGTTAACATATGAATGAAAGCAGGCACTGGCTCTCAACCGTTAGGGGCAATCCATGAGAGCTTCAAATTTCTCTAAAAAATCAGATTTTGAAAAAGGTGATTTCTGTGAGGTTAAGTAGTGTCAAAAGGCTCCAGGGCTGGGACACAAATTGCATACCAATTTGAGGCTTAACAATTTACTGGGGCTTGGAGTCACTATGGGGTCGCATCATATGATCTCCATGGGAGTCCCTGTCCCTAATCAACTGAAGAAGGATTTGTAGGTAAGAAAATGAAACACAATTAATTATTGGGCTGAATCACCTCTCAAAGTGTAAAAATACCTTGAAAAACTGCAGGTAGGGGTGTATGTTGTAGTGTTATCACACTTGAAAAAAAAGCAAAATGATAATAATGTAAAACAATAACATAAAAACTTCCCTAAATAAATTTCTGTAAACCAAATGTCAGTTACCAAAAAATATACTATATGACAGTCACTGTACAAAATAGCATAGTGCCACTTGTGATTCTGGGGTCCAACAGGTTTTGGTGCTCATGCTGTGGCCCAGGACAGGTATAGTCAATGTCCAGTTCATCTAAAATGTGGTATGAAAAGACCCTTATTCCGGCAACTTTTTAATCAGGGGTCATGCGGATTGGGGCCATGCTGCGTTCCAGGACAGGGATTAGTCCAATGGCAGTTCAAGTATAATGGTACAAATCCTAACTGCCTACTGGCACTTTTTTAATTGTGGGTGATGAGCAGGTTTAAGGGTCATGCTGTGGTACAAGAACAGGTATAGTGAATGGTCCGTGATTTTTTTTCTGTGCTTTTATAACCTAATGTGTGCCATAAGATGTAGCACGTATCCATATTGACTGTTGTGATGTTAAGTCAAGCTTTTCTCCCTCCCCTGTTTGGGTGTAATAAATGAAGGTGTTGTTCCCTCCCATAGACTTATAATGGTCATCCGGCGATTATCTATTATCGATATCGGCAATGATAATCATATCGATCCATGATAGACAGTTACCCGCAATCGCTCATCACTACTCACGATTTGTTGATCCGGAAATGACCATCCACGAGTTCCTTTTTATTTCCAGAAGAAGGGGAAAGGATAATACATCATCATAATCCTTAGCTTTCCCTAAACAGTACCTGCCTGGAAAATGGAGTGTTCGCCCCAAAAAGGACGGCCCCATAAACTGATGGCTCACCCTACACTTATCCCTAACTCTAAAAAATGAGAGAATCTCAAAACAGTATGCAATATGATAGATCAAACTTTTCTATTCATAATTCAAAGTGACTGCCATATCCCTGGATGGATGGTCATGGATGGTCATATCCGGATCAACAAATCGTGAGTAAACGAAAATATCCCTTACTACCAAACTCTATGGGAGATATATATGTTGTGTAGGGATTAGTTTTTTTGTATTTGGAGCTATTTTATGAATTAAAGTTTTAAAAGAATTAATTAAAGGTTATTTTTTAGTGGGGCCCTATTGGCAATTGTTCTGTGATTTTTGTTCTGCTCTGGCCTTTTTCCTCCTGCTGGGGTTCAGTAGAGTCTGTGAATTTTGTATAATAGGTTGACCTCCTAATTTTTTTTCTTTTTGGCTAGTGTACATTCAAAATAAAGATATTAAAACCACTTTAATTCTTCTGGCTGTAGCAGTCAAATGTCACTGACAGATTCGATGCTTAGACAGCTCACTTCGTAAAGGTGCGTAAGGGTGGATCAACACTATACAAGGGAGCAGCTCACCACCAAAATGATCCAGGGGGTGACCAGATGTGTGTATAACAAAACAGTGAATCTACTGAATGTCCCTACACCTCTGCTAATCCTACTGTGTATGGGGCCCCAGAGCAGACGAATGTCACTGCACCTCTGCTAACCCTACTGTGTATGGGGCCCCAGAGCATATGGAGGTCACTTCACCTCTGCTAACCCTACTGTGTATGGGTCCCTGGAGCAGACAGATGTCACTGCAACTCTGCTAACACTACTGTGTATGGGGCCCTGGAGCAGACAGATGTCACTGCACCTCTGCTAACCCTACTGTGTATGAGGCTCCGGAGCAGACGGATGTCACTGCACCTCTGCTAACCCTACTGTGTATGGGGCCCGAAGCAGACGGATGTCACTGCACCTCTGCTAACCCTACTGTGTATGGGGTTCTAATAGGTCACAGGGGTCTTATGGCTTCTTTGCCAGGTAAGGTGACATCAGTGTTATAAACTTCACATAGTAGGTGGGGGCCCTGTAACCGATTTAGCACATGGGTCCAGCGGCTTCACCTTTGATGCTATATTAATCAGATACTTGTATGTCGTGTATCAGTTAATAGATGTGTGAAATTAATAAAGTGGTCACTGACTATACTAATTTTCAAGAATATTGGGTAAGCCGAAGTGAACCCGTATCCAGGGTGTGTAGCTCAATGCTTATAAATATTCTAACATATCTATATTGATTAAAGCTAAATGAACAGGAAGCGCCTCATGCAAGGAGGGTCGGTGTTAATATACACACAGAAGATTAAAAACCGTCTATAGATAGACGCCACAGACAAGATGTGCATTGCATCTGCCTGATTAAGTTCTCCTGTGACTTATTATCGGAGCCGGAGACATTTAGATGAGATGCCTGGTACATAAGTCAATTACAAGCCTGGACTAAATACAAGAAAAATGCTGTGGAAAACATAACATTAACATAATAGATCTCTATGTGTCATCTTAATAAACAGCCGGAAAAAGCTGCTCCTGCCGGGCTTGATTCCTCCTTGCCAGATATGGCTACGCTACAGAAATACTCAATTTATGGCTTGTTTTTATTTATTTTTTATCTTTGGAGACTTTTTTTAATGCAAACATACATTACGGATGTAGAATAATAATATACAATACTTATATATTAATATAATATATAGCTGCTGTCAGCATCAATATTATCCTCGTATTTTTCAGCATCTCCATCTTTTATTATTGAAAATGTTTTAGGTTCTAAATTCTAGTTTTCTACTCTCTCTTTACAGAGGTCAGAGCTCTAAATTCCCTTCATATACCTTGAGCTAAATGCTAAAATTCTGTCTGCCTACAGTCACCATTAGGGGGAGCTCATGGCAACTGCTAAATATAAGCTATTTTTGACTCCTTAACTACTTGCTGACAGCCCACTGACTTTAACACCTTAAAGGGGTTTTGCCAAGAAGTGAGTTCCTTACCTCTTATCTGCTCTGGAGAGAAGATTAACTCAGCATGCTAAGTCACGGGGGAGAGGGATGGGGGCTGAGAGAGAGCCAGAGAGCAGGGAGTGTCTGCAATGTTTACTCAAATAATTACATTACAACCAGTGGATTCTCTATACAAAAGACAGACAGGCTCATTCACTGCTTTTTCTCCCCAATCCCTTGCAAGCTTCTTCATGTTCCCTGTCATCAGATAAGAAGTGCAGACAAAGCAAGCGCGGCCAGATCAGCTCCAGTCAGTGTCCTGGTCGTGTCTAATGTAAACTGTCAGGAAACTAAGGGCATATAAAGAATGCTGTAGCTCTCAGAGGCTTCACTTTTTGTAATCACATATATTTAGAAAAGTGATTAAATACCCATTTTGGAGGATCCCACGTCAACATTACATCGTGGCAAAACCCCTTTAACACCGAGGTCTATTTTTTTTGCCATGCTTGTTTTTCCCTCCTTGCCTTCCCAGAGTCATAACATTTTGATTTTCCACCTACATAGACATATGAGGACTCTTATTTTGCGGGACAAGATGTACTTTCTAATGATGTTATTCATATTACCATAGAATATACTAGAAAAAAACTCTAAGTGGGGCAAAATGTGAAACGTACTTGGGCCATGTTTGCGGGTTTCTTTCTTTTATAACGTTCAATCTTCAGTAAAAATGATGTGTTATCTGTATTCTACAGGTTGGTAGGAATCCGCCAATACCAAACATGTATGATTTCCTTTATATTTTGGTACCGTAAAAAAAATTCCAAACATTTTCTATTTTTGAAATTTGCCCGGCGGCACCATTTTCTGCAACCAATAACTTTTTTGTACTAGAACCTACAGACGTCAGTGAGGCGGCATTTTTTGTGGGCTGAAGTGTACTGTATATTGCTACCAGTTTGGAATACATCGACTTTTTTGATTAAATTTATTCCAATTCTTAGTGGACATGAAATAACCAAAAAAAAACGCAATTTTGGCATTTGGAATTTTTTTTTCTTCTACGGTGTTCAGCATACAGGATAAATGATGTTATATTTTAATAGATCAGACTTTTTCGGACGCGGCGACACTAAAAGTGTAACTTTTGTATTATTTTATTTTTTTGATTTGATTAAAATTGCAAAAGGGAGGGGGATTTTAAATTTTATGTTCTTAATTTTTTTACACTTTAAAACTTTTTTTTCAATATCAGATTCATGTGGGTATCTCTTGGCACCACCAACAATCTTCTGACTAGAGGGGCCAATGATCCTCACTTTTTACCATTCCACCACTTTTCTGTACATGTGTAGAGGATTTACCTGGTCAGGGTTGAACTGGCACACAGGGTAGCATGTGAAACTCCCTGGTGATCCATTGGGCATAGCAGGCCTTAAGACTGCTTTTCAGATAAAAAGGCAGAGAAAGAGAGTCAGAATACAAGAGTCATGTGTAGTATGTGCAGTCATGTACAACATTTAAAGGGTAAAGGGTGCGTATCAAGAATCAACTCCACTGGTAGCCCCAAAAAAATAACTCCACTGGTGGGTACAAGAATCAACTCCACCAGTGGGTACAAGAATCAACTCCACTGGTGGGCCCCAAGAATCAGATCCACCAGTGGACCTTGAAAGTCAACTCCACTGGTGGATCCCAAGAATCAATTCCACTGGTAGGCTCCAATAACCAATTCCACCGGAAAGCTCCAAAAGTCAACTCCATTGGTGAGCCCCAATAATCAACACCACTGGTGGGACCCAAGAATCAACTCCACTGGTTTGCTCCCAGAATAAACTCCACTGGTGGGTCTCCAGAACCCGTTGCACTGGTGGACCCCAAGCATCAACTTCAGTGGTTGGCCTGAAGAATCAACGCTACTGGTGGACCCCAAGAAGCAACTCCACTGGTGACTTCAAGCATCAACTTTACTGGTGGGCCCCAAGAAACAGCTCCACTGGTAGGCCCCAAGAATCAGCTCCACTGGTGGGCTCCAAGACGCAACTCCACTGGTGGGCTCCAAGAAGCAACTCCACTGGTGGGACCCAAGAAGCAACTCCACTGGTGGGCCCCCAGAATCCAAACCACTGATGGACCCCAAGTATCAACTCCACTGCTGGCCCCCAAGAATCAACTTCACTGGTGGACCCCAAGAAGCAACCCCATTGGTGGACCCTAAGAATCAACTCTACTGCCGGGCCCCAAGAATCAACTCCACTAGTGGTCCCCACGCCACCCCAGTATGACCCTGTACATTTTTCTACAGTTTACAGCAGCTAAGTTTCATTCAGGTAACTGGACTTAACCTGTAATGCCAGTCACAGCCACTTTCAGAGGTGTGGAGCTGTGCTTGATAAACAATAAATACTCACTAAGGTGCCATGACATCCTTAAGCAGCTTGGACTCACATCATTCTGATATTAAAGCCCTGAACTAAAGAAAGGCCATCAACTGTATAGTCCTGGTTAACAGACTTGCCCCACAATTTACATTTCTCCATTAGATCAAGCATAAAATAAAAATTTTAAGTGCAAATGCTCCTGTGTGAGATATTTTTTCAGGAAGATCTCATGGTGCCCTCTAATGTTCTTCTGATTCTTGACTTAGAATTTCCACCTAATCACCACATAATGCAAGAAGCCCTTATTTTTTGTGCTGCTCTTTGATTTCGAATGAAAAAGAGAAAATATGTGAAAATTATAATTCAAGGCCACTGTGTGCAAGTCACATCATCGAGCATGAAATAGAAATGACACTGAAGTAAGTGAAACATACCAAATACCTTACACATGCCATTAATGCAGACGTCCCGGCTGGCGTTCCCCTCGAAACACGGCGTCCCGTCAATGACTGCGTCTAGGAGCTTGTCGACAAAATTTGCTTCGGAATTTCGGCAATGAAGTTCACAGGGATTAGCTGCAAGGAGGAGGGAGACAACATGAGCATGGGAACCTAGCCTTCCACCTTCTCCACATTTAGCATGCCCCGACAGTCGTAGGTTGGAGAGCCACAGGGTGGACACTCTTATTGCTCAATATGTGAGAAAGTCTAAACAAGCTATTTTTTTCCCAACATAAATATTCGTTAAATGGAGTGTCCAATGGGGAAAAAAATGTAGCTCCTTCCAACCATGTGGTCATAATAATATGTTTTTTTTTGTATTTTGTTTTTCCTCTACATAGACATATAAGGGCTTGTTTTGTGTGGGACAAGATGTACTTTCTAATGGTGTCATTGACCGTACCATAGAATATACTGGGAAACCGCAAAAAAGTGGGGCGAAATGTGAAAAAAAACATACTTGTGCCATGTTTGCAAAGGTTTTAATTCTGGTATAAATGATGTGTTACCTATATTCTGCAGGTCGGTATGATTCCGGTGATGCCAAATATGTAGGGATTCCGTACCATGAGTAAGGGAGCCTTTTTTTGCAGGCTGAAGTGTACTTTTTATTGGTACCATTTTGGGATAGATGCGGCTTTTTGTTCACTTGATCAACAAATTTAGGGGACATGAAATGATCAAAAAAACTTTTTTTTTTTTTTTCTATGGTGTTCAGTGTAGGGAATAAACGATGCTATATTTTAATAGATTGGACTTTTACAAACCGCATACCAAAATAGTGAAAATTTTTTTATTATTTTATTTGTAGAAAAAAAAGGGGGGTGATTTGAACTTTTAAATTTTTTTTTAAACTTTTAAAACACTTTTTTTACTTTGACTTTTTCCCCTTTTAAATTTTACAAACATGTCCGTCCCCCCGGCTGCGCGGCAAGCACCCTAGTGTCCCTGCTTCTTCCCACTAAAAGTCCCAGCTCCGCTGTTGCATATAAGGAACTTTTTGGTCCCCGTTTGTTGTTTTCCCCGCCTTTTTCCTGTTTCTTCCCCACCTGCTGTGTCCTGCCTGACTTTGTCTACCCTGTGAGTTAAACCCCTACGTTGCAGGGGCCCGAGGATCCCCCATTACGCGATCGGACAGGCGATATATACGCTACCGAATCATACACCCCCAAAATTACTTACCATAAGTGGCATGACGACTGAAAAAAAAGGGGGAAATGTGAAAAATGTACTTGCATTATTTTTGTGTGGGTTTTGTCTTTATGGCCTTCATTCTTACTTATAATTGATGTGTTATCTGTATTCTTAGGGCTTTTTGTTCCATATACCAAAAATTTGGAATTTTTTGTACTTTTTAAAAAAACTGCAAACATTCTCTATTCCTTAACTTTGCCTGCACGCCATCGCTCATTTAAAATGAAGAAGCGGAAGGATGTACCAAAAATGGCGGTTCTTACTTCCCCCCCCTTTTTTAATAAATCATTACTGGGGGTCTATGGAAAGCCCTTAATTTTTTTTTTCTCAACTTCTGCCAATTTTAGAGCTTTCCCCGTTTGACCTAACATAACTGCAAATACCAAGTCCAGTGTTTCCTGAAAAAGCCAGGGAAACAGCAACCGGGCGGTCTTTGAGTGTTGTAACACATGAAATTGGGGAAGGGGGGACAGTAATAAACCATCCCCTTCCCTTTTCCCGTGAAGAGCCCGGTTCCCGGGATAGTCTTCCTCCCTTTCGCACGCACAATTATCAAGATAAACGCCACGTCGGACATTTATGGTCAATGGGCGAATGGCAAGTAATTGAGGGGTTCAAGCTGATCAATGAGATTGGGGTCCCAATTCCCTCATTCTCAACATTCTAGAAGATTGTGCACTGAGAATTTCCCATCATCCTCTGTGTTACGTTTCCCCAAAAGTTGTTTAGAATATACATATTATAATTTTTTCCCTTAAAAACTTTCTGGGAGGGTTCCCCAAAAGGAAACACTGTTAGTGCTCACTTTCAGCACCGGCACCCGTTGATAAGAGCCCTATCTCTCTGCGGAGAGCAAGGAGTCAAAAATAAAAGTTGACAAAAATACTCGAATAGTCAACATTCAAAAATAAAGACAAAAATAGAAAAAAAAACACAATGTAAAACGTACATTATACAACAAAACGGTCACATTTTCCAGAATTTGTAATCCCATGTCTACTGATTAGAAATCTCCATCCTGTCATGACCGATGTAATAGCATCACAGCCTTGTGTCAATTAGGAATATTGGTTAATGAGCGCATGCCTTGTGGCTCCAGGCTGTCGGGACGGCTGATTGCATTAGAGGGTAACAGAGGAGGCCAAGAGCTACATGTGGTTCTCAAGGTGTTTGCTTCATAGACTAGATACAATGATATTTTGGAATTTTCCTTGGTCTCTGTCATCAAAATCCTTTCTTCTATACCCCTGCACTATGAAGAAATGAAAGGAGGGTGAAGTAATAATTGCCGAACTAAGCTAAAGCCCAACATGATAACATGATGCATGATCTGTGAAGTTACTCTTTGCTACATCTGTCCACAACATGGTACTGAGATTGTTATTCACATTGATCCCTGTCCCCAGTGGGGCTCACAATCTAAATGTCAGGTTAACCTTCTGATATGTTTTTGGAGTGCGGGGAAAACCTCGTGCAAAAAATAAGAGGAACATACAAACTCCTTGAAGATGTCCTTGGTGGGATTTGAACCCAGGACCACAGCAGTGCAAAGCAACAGTATTAGCCACTGAGCCACCACACTGCACCATACTAATAACTGAGCCACCATGCTCAGTATGGCGTTCAGCACTGAGTTACATCAAGTGAGGCTCACAAAAAGAATATTTGAGCTGGTGAACTGACTAGTGTCTTAGAGCGATAGAATTATTGCTTTTGAAACTACACTTGATCCATTGACATATTTTTGCATATTTAGTTTCCTATCAGTAATAGTGTTTAGGGTCTATCAACAGAAAGAGACTTTAGTAGCCTTAGAGACACCTCAGGCCAGAGGACTCCTGGAGTAACAGTGTAACATCTGTGTCATCTGACTTATTAGTGCAAGGACAGGTGTGTGACATCGTTGTTTTTAGTGCTGGAGCAGGAGTGGGACACCTGTGACATCCGAGCTATTAGTGCTGGAACAGATGTATGACATTTGAGTTATTAGTGGAGGAACAGGAGTGTGACATTGGTGACATTTGAGTTATTTTTGATGTAGCAGGATTGTGATAGCTCAGATGTCTCAGTTATTTGCGCTGGAGCAGGATTGGAGCATCTTACTTATTTATGCTGGAACAGGTGTGTGACATCTGTGACATCTGAGTCACTAGTACCGTAGCAGGAGTGTGACTTTAGTGATACCTATGTTATTAGTGCTGGAGCAGGACTGTGACTGTCAGGGCTAGGCGGCGCTCAGCCTGCAGGGTGCAACAGTCTGCAGCAGCTGATTTGAGACCCCACCCTGATACACATTCTGCTGGAAGCTGTGTGAGTGACAGAGGCCCAGCCACTCCGGACAGGGGGTGTATCGCACCAGCCAATGGAAGGACCCAGGGGCCGCTCCAATCAGCTACAGGGGCGGTATCCAGGAATCCCATTTAAACTCCCTGCAGGCTGAGTGCTGCGCCCGTGATATTTCCTGGATGCCTTTACTTGTGCTTTGTTCATTTTGTTTGCTTTCCTGTGCTCCTGACCTCTATTTGTTTTCCTGACCTCTGCTTGTTCCCCTGACCCCGGCTTGTCTTCTGATTTTGTAGCTCGCTCCCGTTCGTGTTTGACCTCGGCTTGTTTATGTTTATCCCTCTGGTTCTGATTTGTGGCTTGGCGTTCCTGATTTGTCTCGAACCGGATGTCTGATTTTCTCCCTCCTACGGCCCTGCACTTTGCCGCAGGGACTTCGCCCAATGGGTCTGCCGCTTGGGCGCACGTAAAGGTAGGCGGGAAGTGGGGGGTTTCCAGTTAGGGGCTCACTGTACCCCCTTGACGTGACATGAATCTCTGCATTTGTAATTCCCCCCAAAACCTAATCCAAAACAAACCCTCAATAAAATCCAACCCTAACTCTAGTTATAACCCCAAACCAAACTAATTCTAACCCCAATCAAAACCAAACCCGAAACCCATCTCCAATCCTACCCTACCTTAACTTTTTTACAACCAAAAACCAAATTGTTTCAAACCAAAACCAAAAACCCCTTTCCTAGTTTTAAAACCAAACAAAAATTTCTACCCTGCGCTAACCCAATAACTAATTCCCCAATTTAACTCCAACCTACCCCAAACCCAAATAGGATTAGACAAACTTTGTGTGAATGCCTCGAAATTTGATCTAGGCCAACCTGAATCAAATCCTTAATATTTAGTCAAATTTGACTGTGACCCAAATTAAAAGCACAACACTGGTCTTTACAGATGTCAGACTATGATCCTCCAATACTCCATCTAAAAGCATACACTGTACTTCCATTAAAAGTTCTGAGCAGAATCTCTTGGAAATTTTTTCCCTTCAAGTTCAGTTCTTGTGTGCGATCTTTCCTTTGTATTTCCTTAGGGGAAAAATTTATCATGTTCCATTACAGATTAGCGCGCCCTGTTTCAAAACAATACTAATTGACAAAAAAAACTAATTATCCCATTTTTTTCCTTCAAATATAGGGTGAATATGTCCCTAGTTAAAATTAGTGTAAAGGGTGCTGTATCCGGACTTCTTAATACACGTTTGTTTTATTAATTTATTTTAGTTGTCTATGTGCTTCAAGCTACATTTCCATGGTGCTGTGCATGGACATTGTTTTGTCCCCAGATCTCCATGTTAGGTCAAAATGTTGCAAAATTTTTTCAAAAATTGCTGAGGCTGCTGTAATCACAGGACACTTTTTGTTTTACTAAATTACTTTAGTTGTCTGTGTGCCTCAAGTTACATTTCCATGGGCATGGACATGATTTAGCATTTTTGGAGTCCCCATGTCTCTATATAAAGGCAAAAAGGTGCCTCTAATTATCCATAATATGTTGAGGCTGCTGTGATCTAGGAGTCACTGCTTACAGATGTTTTTGTTAATTCAAGTTATTTTCCTTTTGTCTATGTGCTCAAGCTACTTTTATGGGCTGGACATGTTTTGTTTTTTGGGCCCCCAAGTCTCCATATTAGAGCAAAAAAAGGGCCCTTAAATTATCCTAAAATGAGGGTGCTGAAAAATGCATCATAGCTAACGTTTTTGGTTTTATCCAAGTAATTTGTTGTCTATGTTTTTCAGTTCACTTTTGGAATTGTGCATGACACTTTTTTTTCATATTCAGGGCGACATGCCCCCAACCCCCAATTTGGTTTTTTTTTGGGGGAGTGCTCCGTTTTGAGGGGTATCCAAGTGTAAACTTTTCCCTTTCCCTCTTTTTTTGTGTTCGTTTTTTGTAATTTCCCCCTTTGTTGGGGTTTTTCAAATGTTTTTTTTGGTTTTGGGTGATGGGCATTTTTGGTGCGGAGTGGCGCCTTTTTTGCGGCTTGGGGGTCAGATTTTTTTGTCTGAAAAATTGTCATTTTGGAGACAATTTCCCCACAATGATGTGTGCAAAAAGTGAGTAATTTACCTGGCGCTGTGCAAAAACGGCCCTTTTTATTAATTGCCCGGGGGGCATTGCAGAACGTCGTCCGTACTTTTTTCTGGTGCTGGTTGAAGCTGTGAGTGCCCCACTGTGGCGCTCTGATGTTTAATGTTTTTCCCCCCTCTGCTCAAATTCTAAAGCGCTTAATTTTTCGAGTCCCCAAAAAAAATTATGCAATAATTCGGAGGGCCAAAGGGCGCACAAGTATGCCCCAACCAAAATCGCCCGAAGACAACATGCGTCCAAAAACAAACCTACGTGCCGTCCCAAAGCTAGAAATAAAGAATCCCCTAATTTTGAAGATACAAGCGGAACGCCCAAACAGGGGCCCCAAGAACACACCTCCCGAAAAAGGGGCAACGCCTAAAAATCCCGACGACGCAAAACAACCCCTTTCAAAAAAGCGCAGAAAAAATTTGGAAACACATTGCGAGTTACGATACTTATCCGAATTCAAACTGCCCCACGGACCCCCTTTTGGGACTTTTGCCCTTAGAGTCCTCGTCTACTAGAGCAAGAAGAAGGGGCCCCCAATTTTCCAAAATAGGATGCAATGACAAATCGTATTTCATGGTGATTCTGTAGAAACTGAAGGGGCCCTGAAGGACCCGATGGGCTCCTAGCAGGCCATGTTTGATTTATTACAATCTGTATAACACAACTATGGTGTATTCGCTAGCTCACTGCCTTTTCTTGTGATGAGCTGCGGTGGATCTTCAGATGTCTCAGGAGAACCTGAAATCCTTACAGCATACAGAACAGCTGGAGACTCAAGTTTCAGACCACTGAATTTAAAGAGAATCTGTAATAGATTATCCCCCCTTTCTGAGGACGCAAACTAGTGTCAGACCTGCTGTTTCCAGCGTGTGTCCCTTATTCTGTAAGATGCTGTGTTTTTGTGTATTTAATGCCCAAAAAAAATCAGTTTTAGCCCAAAAAACATATGAAAAGTCCCTTTAAGGTCAGTTTTTTTCAAACCCGCCCACCTGAGGTAGTCCGCCCCCTCAACTGTAAACCATTTTTGAAAAGGTAAAATTGGAAAAATGTCGTGGGCGGGCTAACCTTTGGTGGGTGGAGCTACCAACTGCTCATGAATAAGATTTGCATTAAATGCTCTTTGCTCGTTTACACGGGTTATTTTTGGAACGGATTGGGCCATACTCCTGCCGGATTTGCGCTTCAGTACGGTGCCCAACATCAGTCATTAGGTAAACCACTGCTTATAGAAACAGTGGATTTCCGTCGCTCCCCCCCGCTTGGCGAATCCCCCGGGGGGAGAAAGTGAAAAGACATTATTTTCGGCGCGGGAACGTGTAAAAAAATATTGTCTTGGGGTGGGAGCGGCGCCCCGCCGCGCCCCCCCGCCCCCCCCCGCCCCCTTTTTCACGGCAGATTTGTGAACCGGGGCCCAAAACTGTGCATCTTACAGATATGGGAACGCTTTGGGGAAAAAGGGTTGACATAGCTTGTGGCCCCCAAAGGGGGGAAACCATGTGAAAGTTCCCCTTTAAGTAGAAACATAGATCTGTAAGAAGGGTACAAGGGAGATAGGTGGGAGACAAGACCCGGACCCCAGCACATGTCCCCCCAGGGTCCCTCCCCCTTTCCAAATTTACCTAAGTGGTCGCCGAAGAATGGGCAATGGGTTTACTGCTTTTCCCCCAAAGTGTCCAAGAGGCCCAAAACAAAAAAAAGAAAAACAGAAGAATGGTTAAAGATTTTAAAAAAGAAGAGGGCAAAAAAAGGTTTAAAAAACCAAACAAGAATAATAGGGAGGAGGGCAAGCAAGAGGCCAGGGTTTTCCAAAAAGAAGCAATCCAATGAACAAAACCAGCCAAATCCAAAAAAAAACTACAGCAAAACCTGGGTAGGGGCTAATGGAAATTCTTATGGGATGTCAGATTCCCCGTCCAAAGGGAAGATTGGGCCAGCCCTCTGACTTTCCCGGGCCACACAGTTTACAGAATGGTTTAGGAAGGAATTTGAAAGGGGGGAAAATGGCAAAAAACATCTAGCTTTTAAAAAGTCTGCAGCACGAATTAAAAAGGGGGGGGTTTTCACTACAAGGATTTCTTGCTATGTTTAAAAAATCTTTTCAAAAAAAAAGTCACTTTGCTTTTTGTCCATTAAAAAAGTGTCCTACCTATTCCCAGTTTTCACCTCTTGTATGGGCTGCAAACACCCCCAGGTTGCTATAACCCGATGTTTGAAAATCCTTTTAGGGGTGCCAGCACAGTTGTTTTTGCTACAAAACTGGGTTTTACTGGAAACCCAGTGGAAGCCAGTTTAAAACCCCCCCTGAATTTTAAATTGGAAACCAAGGGAAAAAAAGGGGTGAGGGTTAAAATTTAACAAAATTGTGAGAAAAAACCCCTTTTTGTTAGCAGGGAGATAGAGGGTGTGGGGGGAATTTAATTTAAAAACGCAAAGGGGTACGGGTAGGAGGGTTCAGGAACCCGTGCAAGGGGAATAGAATTTAAAGTACAAAATCATGGTCAACAGCCCATCCTCCTCCGTACTTTACGGACAGAGGCTAATAAGTGGATGTAACAGGGCCCCCTTTTATTGGGATTTACCAAAATTTATACATGAATTTTAAGTGAATAAACTTAGCTGCAATCTGGATGCCCCCCTACCCTGCAAAAGTGGCGCTGTTTCTAGAAAAATAATATATAGCCCTGTAAGTGTGGTTTCACCAAAGGCGTACATACCTGTGTTATATAGGGGGTACCAAAGTGTGTGCTCGTTTTTTAAAACACAGATTTTAAAACTCGGCGCATTGCATCTGACGGAAGGACGGCTGGTTCTTAGGACACGGGGTTGTTTTACACATTCTGTAGCGCTTCCTTTCTCCGGTACAATATTTCCCTCCAAACTTTGGCCTAAAAATTAAAAAAACAAAGAAATGTATACATTACAGGCCACATTTGTGGTGGAAGTTTGTAGAGGCAGGAGTTGGTCTATACGGCTTCAACAAGGTTTTTTAGCTTTTTAAACATTTTTTGTGGTGAAGTTTATTTATATATATTATATATAAATATATTATTAAAAATTATATTATATATATTAAATAAAAAAAAAAAAATATATTATATTTATAATATACACACACACACACAACAGTTATTAAAAGCTCAAAACCTTGTTGTAGCCATGTAGACCAACTATAGACCAATATATATATGATGTGGTGGTATTATTCAGCCATTGTGTTATAGTGATATGTGGTCATGATGTGGTGGTATTATTCAGCCATTGTGTTGAAGTGATATGTGGTCATGATGTGGGGGTATTATTCAGCCATTGTGTTGTAGTGATATGTGGTCAAGATGTGGTGGTATTATTCAGCCATTGTGTTGTAGTGACATGTGGTCATGATGTGGTGGTATTATTCAGCCATTGTGTTGTAGTGTTATATGATCATTCATGATGTTGTGGTATTTGGCCTTCAAGGGATTATTGGTGATATTAGCCTCGGGATTCTGGTTTTGTGTAACAGGGTTATTTGATAATTCTATGACTATTATTTAGTAGTTTAAAACATAGATATTTGTGTTATAGTTTTTTTGCATTCAAGCCTGGTTGATGGTGATTAGAGTTGGCGAAATTTAAAACGAATGGAATTTTGGTTAAATTTAGGAAAAAACTTCGGTTTTGGGAACGGGGAACATTTGGGGTACTTTGGGGGAACGAAGTGTGCTTTTGATTATAAAATGGCGCGAGCACATGGCGTTACATGGGGAAGCACCTGGGGGGGAAGAAGGGCAATAGCAACAGAAGAACCAAGGGCCGGGGTTCTGTGACGTCACCGACTATATAAATCCGGGCGCGACGCCCCGGGGCTCACATCCTCTCACTGTACTGACCAGGGAAGGTGCTGCCGCGCTGATAGCTTTATGAAGAACTGATTTTTATTTTCAGCGATTTCTGTGGGGTGTCTCAGCTTGTCTCAGGATGTTCTC
>JAODAL010063365.1:0-19280 GCA_025379985.1 Phyllomedusa bahiana
ACCCCCTGCCCCAACGGGAGGATTACCCCCAAAGGGGGAAAAGGTTCTCGGGTTTGGGCCCGGAAAAAAAAGGGCCCCGAGGTGAAGGAATTTTAGTTGTTGAAGCCTTTTGCCTCCGGAGGCCACATTAGGTTGGTTTTCCTGGCGGGGGCCCACTGGGGCCACCGGGTGGAGAAGTGAGGAATGAAGGACAAAAGGGGGCGAACCCGAGGAAGCGCTGTATCGCCCAAAGACCGACAGGGGGGCCCATTCAGGAACAGAGAGTTTAGCTGGACCATCTGCAGACCTTAGCAAGGAAAAAATACCCGGGGGAAGGGGTAAGTGGTTGATGGAAAGCATTTTCGTTTGCAAAGTTGGTTTTTGGCGGGCGTAGAACTGAGCCCCTGTGCCCGATGGGTTGGGGTCGGGGGAAAAAAGACAGGTGTGTCAGTATACTATGACGGGGTGTTTTTGATCCCTGGGGTCATTGACGAACTTTGAAAAAGTCCGGGGGGTTGCAAACCCGATGGGATCACCAGGTTTCAAAATGCCCACTCGGGTTTTAAAAGCGTCTTCCATTCGTCCCCCTTCGTATTTGTTGGGTTATAGGCCCCTAGCAAGTCAATTTGGGAAAATCTTTGGCCCCCCCCAAGGACGATCAAAGGGTTTGGTCAACGGAAGTGGGTAGGGTTCTTCAGTGATTTGTTTAGCTTATAAAAAATGCCGGGCGAAGAGACCCTCCTTTTCTGCACAAAAAAACCCGACTGCCGGGGGAAGACTTGCGAAAGAAAACCTTCTGCAAATTTTACTGAGTTTGCCGACTGGCCCGCGTCTCGGGATGGCAAAGGTTACACTTCCCCGGGGGGCTGTGCTGGGAGAGGTCAATGGGCGTCTAAGGCGATGGGGGGGGGGGAGCGTTACCCGTTTTTGGGGTCTGCGAAAATCTGGTCTTGTGGTGGCTGGCGGGGGTTGGCGGGGGAAACGGGAGAAGTGGTAGAAAGGCGTGGGGGTACCCCAAAAAGGTCCTGGCATCGGTCCCCCAAAGGGACTTCCCCCCGTCTTCCAGTCGAGATAGGGGGTGGTTGCAGCCAGGGGAAACCCAATAGGATCGTCAGGAAGACGGGAACAGTGGAAAAGTTCTCTTGTGCGGATCCCTATGCGGTGAGGACTCGGCGGGTGATAAACTGAATGGGATCTTTAAGGGAGTTCTCCATGACAAGGAAATGACCAAAGGCTTTTCCCAGGGGGGCCGAAGTACTGGAGGAGGTAACGGGAAAACACAGTGAAGCGTGGATATTTTTAAATTTCCCAGAGATACCTGAATGCAGGAAGGCCTGCATCCGGATCAAGAGACCAGGCATCAGACGTGACCTCCACCGGAATCATCTAACGTGGAGAGAAGGAATTCGCACTAGGAACGCCTCCTCCCACGGAACCTATGTTCGAGCTTCCCGCGGCTGAGGACACATCGGTTTATCTTCTGCAAAAATGGTCCGGACTGGAACATAGTAGAGGCATTATCGGTTCATCCCATGCGTCGACGGGACAGATCTTGCTCGAGAAGTGGACCGCGCTCCACCGGTATTGGGATTCTCCCTCACTGGAGGCTGGTGGCACACGCGGTTGCACCGACCTTTGGAACACTGGAGACAAGATGAGGTAAATAGCGTGGTGGGTGCGCAGAATCTCAGTTTCTTGTTGGAGCTCCTGTCTTTCAGAGCGAAGGCCGCACGTTCAATTGCGGGTAGCCAGGTTGATTAAGTACCAAGGGAAGTTGGGAGGGTCTCTTGCAGTAGCGAGTGAGTCGTTACCCTACTTGTCAGGCCCTTCTTGAAGGTTAGCACAAATAGCGGGCATTAGTTCACCGGAGAGTAACGAAGCAAGGTCCGGTATGTACCGCTTAAACTCCCACGGAGGAGTCACCCTGAAGTAGATTAGATGTGCGTCTCTGCTGATGATCGCATCAATGCTGGCATCTGTCTCAAAGACGCAGAGCATAGAACTCTGGAGGAAGGCATGAAGGGTGCCCTGTCACGGGTTTCGTTCCTGGTGCCCATGAGGGGGGTCTGCGCAAGCAGAGCCTTTTCCACTTATAGCAGGCTCTCACCTCGATCGGCGACCTTGGAGCCTTTTCTCATAGAGAGAACACATGATTCGGCCATCAGTTCCATGTGCCCATAGATATCACTGGGTAACGCTACTATCCCGGCAGGCTTAGGGTCCCCGTTGATTGTTGTTGGTGGGTAGAGTTAAGCGCAGCTTAGGCCCCCACGGGTGCCACGGAGACAGCTGGTGTAGAAGGTTCCAGCCGGCGATGTAGACGGTTACTGCTGCGACGATTACATGACTGTTGTCGCCTCCATGGCGGGAAGTGGCCCAATTGTTGTGCCTGTTGTGCGATCTGTTGCGATTGAAGTGGGCGACAACGGTTGTAGAGTTCCACAATACTAGGCAGGGGCACCTTGGAGGGATACATGGCTGGATCGTACTGTAACGGCCGGGATAGTGTTATCCTCTGGACCACCGCTTAGCGTTGGCGTAATTCACGCCAGGAGGGAATCTAAGTATGTCCCTGGTTTTCACAGATGCCCGCCGCAAAGCGGGATGACTGCTGCGGAGGAGGTCTGACCAGGTCGCTATCCTGACCGCGACTTGGGGCCTTTTTTGCGGAGGCAGCCGTGGTGGAGCGTAGTACCCCCCAAAGTTGTGAGGCGTAGAGTAGTCCGCCAGGACAGGCAGAAGGGGAGGCGGCAAGGTTAGAGTCGAAAAGTAGTATGGGATGTCTGGCTACATCGGTTGAGGCCAGCGTTCAGTAGTAAAGTGTGTTATCACTGCTCTTTCTCTGACGGATGGAGGCACCAAAGTTCCAGCAGGGAAGTGACGTGGTCCACAAACTATCATAGGGGCTAACGCCCAGCAATTATCAATTACCCCCCACCCAGGCAAGGCTGGATCCTTTTGGAATTTACATGAAAGAGCGCGCGCATGCACGTTCTGGCCTGCGGGGGAAGAGGCAAGTGCAGGAGCGTGGTCAGGTAAATGGATGGAAACGGGTGCGCCCGCGGCCCGTAGTAGGCCAGCGGCACCACCGTCCCCGCTGGGCGCTCAGGGAGGGAAACATAAACCGAAGGTGCACAACGCGACCCCGACGGATGGTACAGCGGCGCCAACCCGTTGCATATGGGGGGCTAAGGAAAAATTTCTTCTTTGGCATTGAAAATATGCTACAGTTTTTTTTACTGGATACAACATCAGAAACACGACTTAATTTATCACTTGGTTATAATACTGCGAAAAAGAAATGAGCAAGCCAAAAATTAACTGGTATGTGGATTGTAAAAAACGCTGTTTCTGTAAACTGAATACAACAGCAAAAATACTGCTTAGATTACCCTTGGATATTGTCAATGTGCTCCAGAATAAGCAGATAGCATTAAATTCGTTATATGAGCTGAATTGGACGCATATGGACTTCAATGCCAATACTATCAAAATCAGAATTAGAACGTACATGAAGAACAGTTCTACTGAGAAAAGTCTGTGACACCCCCAAACTAAATGCTGTATAAAAGTCCGTCTTTCTTTTTGTGTGTGATCTCAGTACTGGAGATCGCATGATAGCTACAACACGGCAAAGAGTGAGGGGGGGGGGGGGGGGGGGGAGGGTGGGGGGGGGGGGGGGCGAGTGTTTACTGCCAGCATCGCGTCCGGACGTTATATTGTGACAGTGTCGTCACGAAGCCGACGGTCTATGTTTGGCTTCATCTTGCACATGTCATGCAGTCTATGACCCTTCTTCCTCCCAGACTTCTTTGCACCAGGTAATCGCCATGTGCTCGCAGCCTATTTATAATTTTAATTGCACACGCGTTCCGCGAATCACCCAAACTTCGACTTCGTTCAGTATTGAAGTTTTCCTGAAATTCTAAACGAATTCCACTGCGTTAGAATCGATTCGCCCATCTCTCGTGGTGATCACAAGACTCGGGTACATGGCCATTCGTGGAATGGCTTAAGTCGCCCACCCCTTAAGCTGTCCATGTATAAACACTGAATATTTAAAAATAACTTTTTGGGATTTAACCCACCACTCAAAATCTATCACTGAGCATTAAAGGGTAAAAAAACTTATCTTTATTACATCTACTTTTAAAAAAAAATCCAAGAAGTCTTCCAAAGTGATAGAATTATAGAAAAACTCTCAATCAATGCAGAATTCTACAGTGAATAAATGTTTGGGGTATATATGGTGTAAGGTTTGATAAAAAGCCTGTGTATAAAATTTTATTATGTTTCCCAAGTGTCATTTTCCAATCCAGAAACTTCTCCAATTCAGCAGTTGACACCATGGTTCCAAATAAATGGCTGCTTTCTTGTTTGTGGATTTTGCATGTGTATAGGGCCCAAGGAGACAGCTCTTTCTACTGAGATCCCTTAATCTACCCTGCCGTATACAGTGGGAGATTGTCGATCCGTAGATGGGAGCTCCCATCCCTAGTTGCTCACCCTGTTAACCCCTGCACTTATTGTTCTGACGCGTTTCACCATATGCATTCACAGTTCCTTAGGGAATCTCGGTATCAAGGTTAAAGAAAGATAGTGTGGCTGGTGTGTAAAGACATCACCGCGATGTGCCATCTGTGTCTAGGAACACTTGTGAGGAACCGTGAATGTATAACGGGAAACGCGTCGGTATAGTAAGTGCAGGAGTTAACAGGGTGAGATAGCAAGGGTGGGGGCGCCCTTTTTGGGGCGACATCTCCATTGTATATGCAGAGTAAAAATAGGGAGCTGTAGGGAAAGAGCACTGTCTTGGGTACCCCCATATTCGCCTGCTTAATTATAATGGAGAAAACATGCATTTATTACGAACCATTGGGTGTATTATTGATTTGAGAATTTCTGGATTGAAAAGACACTTGGGAAACATGAGTGTATATTTACCTGTTTTGCCATAGTTTGCTTTGTCTCAAATCGTAATCAACTTATTTACCCATGCACATTATGCACTTTACATTTCTGCATTGATTATTTTCTCTTATGATTTCTATCACTTTGGAAAAATTCTTGGATTGTGTTTTTTAATAGGTAGATGTATAAAGATAAGTTTTTCGTAACACATTTATAAGATATAATGTAGGCCAACATTTTCTTGGCTGCTGACTCAATTAACCTCCAATCATCTCTTTAAAGAACCCTACTAAGCATAGCTTCTTTACCCCATGTATACCCTTTGTAAGGGATCAGCTCGGTGGTATGGTAAGACAGGACCAGTCTTTAAATCTGTTTAGGCGAACATGCGTTTTCTCGTTCCGCCTCAAAACCTCACGCCTCACATAACGTGGACTTAACTTCAGACCAACACGAAGGAAACGCCAAAACAGGCTTAAACAGTCTGTGTGGGACACTTACAGTCCTGTGTCCAGATCAGGCCTCCAGCCTTCCTTGTCTCCAGCTGAGACTGGCGTGTAGTCTGTTCCTGGGAACTCTGCAGCACACGTGCTCTCTTCCTCCACTGCACAGACAAAAACTCCCTTCACCCACCTGAGCTCCAGGCTTACATACAACAACCAAACTCTGGCCTGGAACCATGACGATGGGTGAGCAGTACCCACACAGAAGACTCTATGATGCTCTTCCTGTGAAACCAAAGACCCAAGATTAATTGTCTAGCAAAGCATACTAAGCAAAAAAACAGGGTGTCAGCAACCTACCGCTGCTGTCCACTGAGAACTTTAAAGGTTTCTCACCTCACCAACGCAGGGTCGTGATGTGACACATAATCTCGGTCAACACAAATCATCTTCTGTACCTCTTACATACCCTCCCCCTCCCTGCCCTAGGCCGTGGTTTGGCACCTTTACTAATCTGCATTACCTGTAGGATTCCGGGCCTATGTTCTTCCGAGAAGTTAAAAATCTTGTAGGCCAAGAAACCATAGGTGACCCGAGCATTTTTCCTTTTTTCTCTCTTAGCCATCTGAGGGGGCATGATCTGACACCCAACCTAAAACCTGCGCAACAGTAGGTAGTAACGCAGGGAATCCAGGGCCCACTTAATGGTAGGTAATATTTCTCGATTATCGAATAATACTTTCTCTGCCGGGGACAAACTTCCTACTCAGTAGCTTACGGGTGCTCTTCTCCATTTACTACTGAGACATCACAGCTAACCGCATCCGACGCATCATGTTCTGATTCACAAAATTCTCTGTTAAATCCGGGGCAACCAAAATGGACTGCCTATAGATGGGGCTGATCTTTAGACTTTTGAACAGGCCCTTCAGAATCCTGGGGACATTTAATCGCTTGATGGATCCTTTGTTTGTTTGTTGGTCGGTGAGTGGATCACCGCTAATGTCTCTAGGCGAATGCGAAGGAACCATCTATAGTACCCCACAAGTACCTCAAGGAACACCCTGATCTGTTTTTGTCTGGGGTCGGGGCTCCAGCTTTGGATGGCTTCAATTTATTGAGTTGAGGTTTGATCACTACTCGCCCACGATGTTCCATAGTACCGGGGTTCTTCCATCCCTCTATGGCCTACTTGCTGGGGGGTTAACCATGAACCCGCCTACTTAACGCCATCCAGGACAGCCTGAACCTTAGGACAAATGACTTTCCTAGTTCCTGACTAAAAAAATGACATGTCATCCAGATAGGCTGCCGCATATTTCATGTGGGGACGCATCACCCGGTCCATGGCCCTCTGGAACATGGCCGGGGCTTCCCTGTAAGCCAAAAGGCATCTGGACATACTGAAAAATATAGAAACCCAGAATCAGACGTGGTAGTACGGCGGTATTCTCCCTAGCCTCCTGTGATAATGGAATCTGCCCTTGCTCACCCTTTGGTAGATCCAGGGTCAATGATATCTCCCGAGCTGGCCAGTCTCTCTATCAATTCTCTACCCTGGGCATGGGTAGAATCTACCTTAGAAAACTCGTTTTTGTTTTCTCGTTAAAATGTCTTACAAAATCCGCCATTCCCCATTGAGGCTTAGGGACGAGGACTATGGTGACTGACCACCCTTTTTGATTTTCCTGATTACCTTAGGGCCAACATCCTTTGAACCTCCTTCGCAATGATCTCCATGCAAGCCTCGGTTCCTTTAGGGTTTTAATATTGTCACTTACTGGGGCGTACAGTGATTTTCTCATGACTCAACGACTGTGGGTTCGACCAGGGGTTTGTAAATAATTATCTAATTCTGTTGAAGCAAATGCTACACTGATGCTTCTGAGATGGAGCGACTATAGGGTGCTCCGCCACTGTTGACCTCCAGCTATGAGCTGGCTCACGGGGCTTCTATAGAAGGGTCCTATCTTTACGAGGGTTTAGGAAACTAATTTTCACTTGATACACTGTAGTAAGGGCTTCCTCATGCCGGTTGGTGTAACCCTGTAAATCACTTCGCTCACTTTTTGCGAATACCTCATATGGCCCCTAGACCTTTTTGCTGGAAACTTTGCTTTTTTCTGTGGGACCAGCACCAGAACTCGGTCATCCCGGGTTAAACTGCTAAGATGGGGCTGGACCTTATTTAGTCATTGCCTGGGCCTCTTGATCCTCTGAAGAAGATGCTCCTTTACATAGGCATTCACTGGGCTATTCTCTCCTGCATCTGGGAGTTATGACTTCTATTAACCACCTTTTTTAGTGGAGTGATACTCCCCTTCCCAGGTCTCTGGCAAAATCCAACCCAGCACCTGGGGTGTCTGCCATATAACAACTCAACTGGGGAAGTCCCTGTGAAGGTATGGCACCTACCTGATGGGAAAACAGGCTAGAGTAGGGGATAGTAGATACCAAGTCTCGTACATCACCTTTTCTACTACATCGTTGTTTAACATAGCCTTCAGGGTACTTGTTAGAAACCGTTCGGCCAGCCCGTCTTGTTTGGGGTTTGGATAGACCGAGGTGCGGAGCTGGGTAACTTTCAGACCCTACAGAGGGTCCCGCATCCTACCCTGTCATGAAAGGAAATTTCTGAATAAGTCAGAATTCTCCTTAGGTATCCAACCCTGGAAAAAACATCTGAAACAACTCCTTGGCTTTGCCCTTGGAGGTTGTATTTCTGTGTGGGCCTGACTCTGGGTATGGGTTGAATAATCTACCAAGACCAAGGGATATATTTGGTGCTCTGGCTGACTTCACAGAGGTCCTACCAAATCCATGGCAATTCTATCAAAGGGCACGTCAAGAATCGGAAGCCGGTTCGGAGGGCTGAGGAAGTGGGCAGCCGGGGATAGGTGAAGTGTGGCATACGGTGGCAGACTGGCAAATAGTCATGAACGTGTCGTAAAGCACACGGCTCATATATTATCTGTAGAGATCCTTTCCTGGGTCTTCTACTGACACCAAGTGACCCCCTAACACTTGGGAATGAGCCAGGTATATCACCATCTTCCAAGTAAGGTTTAGGCACTAACATGTTGTTAATCCTGACGTTTTTGCACCAGCGATATATAGCTAGATTTCCCATTCATGGCATAAAGGGGGTTCCTCTTTTCCACCCCAGGCCCTTCGGGGGACCCCATTACTACCACCACACTACTTCGAGGCCCCTTCTCATGGTCGCACTGGAGTTGGGAAATCCAAATGTTAGAGCCCGGGTTACTCCTTGCTCGGGGTACCACCTCATCTGGGTTGCACCTCCATTATCCCCGAGCAACACAGACATGGGGTAAACTCCTGGTCACCCTCGGGATACAGCCACCGCCGGGCGGCAGGTATCCCATCCGGGCCTATCCCTGACGAGGACTAACTGGCTCTGTGGTTGCAACCTGCTTCCCTCAGACGCCTGAACAGAGGGTAATCCTGCCCGATTATATACTGTCATTAATCCAATTCTGGGACCCCCCTACATGGTGGTACACTAACTACCTGCTATGTTTTCTTATGGTTTACTGGGCCTCTGGGTACTCCTTGTGTCCCCATGAATACATGGAACACCTACTTTCCTCCCTGGGTTCAAAACTCATGTGTAATCGAGACAGAGAGGAGCGTTACCTGATCCCCGAGTCAATAGTCTGATAACAAAGTCCCATTGACGTCAGTTGGCCAGGAATGTGGGGGCCCTTCTCCTGCAGGGGACCGCGCCACATGCGGTGTCAGCAAATCAGTGATGAATGCCGCCCCGACGAGCAGTCCATGGGTTCACGTAGTATGGGCGCACTGTATACCCTATGTCCTGGGGCAGGGCTTCCCCAACAAACCTACTCCAGGGTCACATGCCCGTGTTTCAAGGGCTCATGGTCCCACCCTGCGCGTTTAGTGAGACGTGTGAGGGCTCTATTGTCCATGGCCCCTCTCAGAGTTCTCTAGGGCGTTACCAGTAGAAAAGCCTTTTCGCCCCCCTGCAGGGCCATCTGGAGTTCTCAGCTGTGTGAAAACATTTCCACCAAGCCACCAGACTAGTCAACACGTATGAGGGTCCCTTGGGCAACCCTGGTCTGGAAGGTCTGGGCAGTGATGTTTGTACCGGATCCATGACTACTCGTTATACCCATCTGCGCTGGGGTACACAAATCCGGCTTGCAGCCACTTCTGCACCAGGTGTAATAATCATTCACAAACATTCTGGAGGGACCTGGTGGGCTTGTCTGTACGTTTAGGTCCAGTGGTGGACAATCTGGGCCCGTACCTCCTAAGGTAACCCCAAGTTGTGCAGGATTTATGATTTCAACCTTTGATACTCGTTAACATCCTGGAGGGCAATGTCACAAATAAGCCTTTCTTGTTCTCGGTTAGAAATGGGGCTAAGACCACTGCCCATTGACGTGGTCGGTAGCTTTCTTGATTTGCCAACACCCGCTCAAAGATCCCGGTGAGGTAGGTCTCGACGTCCTCCTACAGCGTCAGTTTTTGTGCAAATGCTTCCCTCACGCTCCTTCTGGATTTGTGTGTGTCCTCGTCACTGAGGCGCTGGCTTTGCCCGGCCTGGGATATCACTGGTCACCCTTCACTCAGCACCCGGTGGGTTTTCCTGCTGAGCCTGCATTGCTTCTGCAATGGGTTGCTGTTGCACTTGTACAGCACCTATCTGTGAGCTTCCTCTATAGCTTCCTTGTGCTCTCGTCTGCGGCTACGGGCGTCCTTGTGTTGCACATAGTGCTTAATGAGTTCTCCCATAGAGGATGCTGTAGTGGAGATTAGTCAGTGCGGCATTAAATCAGGACATTACTCTGACCATCACAATGTACAGCAGCCCCACAGTCTCAGTCAGGCAAAACTGTGTCGTTAGTAGTAGCAATACTAGGCTTCCGCCCTTTAAATGTCGCTGCTGTACGTTCTTTGCAAGGTTGTTTGCAGCACAACCAGTGACAGAGATGGCATGCATACCATCTCCACAATTGTAAGGGATCAGTCGGTGGTATGTAAGACAGGACCAGTCTTTAAATCGGTTTTAGGCAAAATGCGTTTTTTTCATGCCTCAAACACACAGCAACTAACGTGGGCTTTAACTTCAGAAGCAAAAACGAAGGAAACATAACATCTTACCACAGTCCATGTGTGGAGGACTCTTACAGTCATGTGTGACAGATCAGGCCTCCGGGCTTTCCTTGTCTCTAGCTGAGATGGCGTGTAGTTGTCCTGGGAATATCTGCAGCACAGTGATCCTCTTCCTCCACTGCAACAGTAACACTCCTTTCACCCACCTGAGCTCAGGCTACATACAACAACCAAACCGGCCTGGACATGAAGATTGTGTGAGCAAGTCACCCACCAACTCTATGGACTGCTTCCTGTGAAAAACCAGACCCAGACTTCTTGCTTGCAGAGCATAATAAACAAAAAATACATGTGTAGAACCTACCGCTGCTGGGTAACTTGAAAGTAATAGGTTTCACCCTCACACAACGCAGGGGATCCTTAGTGATCCATATCTCTGGTCCCACCTATCAATCACTTCTGTCCTATTACACCTTGTATAGAATATCTGCCTGCCATCATAAATGTTAGATAGACAACAAATCTGTATGAAATGGCTTTCCTGACTACGTCCTGATGTGGATGCCTAGATTAATGGGATGTTTTTCTGTTGATTCCTACTTTGGAGAAAATTTCTTTGGCAATAAGCTGATTACAAAGTGTACCCCTACTGAGACACCAAGGGCGACATACACTCACCGGCCACTTTATTAGGTACACCATGCTAGTAACGGGTTGGACCCCCTTTTGCCTTCAGAACTGCCTCAATTCTTCGTGCCATAGTTTCCCACAGGTGTTGCAACGATGCTCAATTGGTACCAAGGGGGCCCCAAAGAAGTGCCAAGAAAATTTTCCCCCAAACCCCATGACACCACCACCACCAGCCTGAACCGTTGATAAAGCAGGATGGATCCTTGCTTTCATGTTGTTGACCGCCAAATTCTGACCCAAAACCACCCGAATGTCGCAGCAAAAATCGAGATTCATCAGACCAGGCAACGTTTTTCCAATCTTCTACTGTCAATTCGATGAGCTTGGGCAAATTGGAAGCCTCAGTTTCCTGTTCTTAGCTGAAAGGAGTGGCACCGGTGTGGTCTTCTGCTGCTGTAGCCCATCTGCCCTCAAAGTTCGCCGTACTGTGCGTCAGAGTGCTCTTCTTCCTACCTTGGTTTAACGGGTGGCTATTTGAGTCACTGTTGCCTTTCTATCAGCTCGAACCAGTTACCCATTCTCCTTTGACCTCTGGCTTCAACAAGGCATTTCCGCCCACAGGACTGCCGCTCACTGGATGTTTTTTCTTTTTTTGGGCCATTTTTCTGTAAACCTAGAATGGTTGTGCGTGAAAATCCCAGGAGATCAGGGAGTTTTTTGAAATACTCAGACCAGCCCCTTTTGGCACCAACAACCATGCCACGTTCAAAGGCACTCAAATCACCCTTTCTTCCCCCTACTGATGCTCGGTTTGAATGCAGGAGATTGTCTTGACATGTCTACATGCCTAAATGCACTGAGTTGCCGCCATGTGATTGGCTGATTAGAAATTAAGTGTTAACGAGCAGTTGGACAGGTGTACCTAATAAAGTGGCCGGTGAGTGTATATGAAGAGCTTTCTGGTGTGTGATGAGGCAAAAAAACTGTCATAGCCCTGTTGGATAGATGTATTAACAGTCGTACGCCAAAGCTTGGCGCATTATGCACCAAACACAGCACTTCTGAATGTGCCAAAGATAAACTATGCTATGCAAAGCATACCACACGCCAGCTTTATGAACCCACAAATGTCAGGTTCATACATACTGTCACCTTCTACACTTCTCTAGATCAATTAAGAACTGGTGTTTCGGCTAGTGTTGATCGAACTGTTCTAGAAAAGTTCTAGTAGAACTTCTCGAATATTTAGAACCCAAACCAAACTGAACATTTTACTGTTCGTACAAGTAAAGGTCTAGCTCTAGTTCGACACACCATTTTTAGTTTCATCTTCAGTGGCTTTGGTGACCATCCAATCACCTTTCTGCACTTTTGGTGGCCATCCAATCAGTGCAAAGTACAGAGAAGTGTCAAAAATGTCATCGATTAGGTGTAGGGCTCTCATTGGCTGCTAAAATCACATGACCATGTTATATATATTTCACTGTATATTTTCAGCTGACTCTCTGTACTGTACAGACTGCTCTTAGTTAGATAGCATTTTCCTCTCCATAGACAGCAATAGTTAGGGAGTTTGGTATTGCTGGCTGCATCTTTCCCACACCCAGATGCTGTTATTTGGTGACATTTGCAGGCTCACATAGCGCCTTACTCTCATGTACATGGATATATATATATATTATACAGAGTGCTTGGATTTGCTCAATCATACTCAGTACCCAAAAGTTCGGTTTTTGCAGTTTTGGGGGTTCAGTAGTTGTATAAAAACAACCGTCTCAAATCTCCTATGTGTCAAAGGGGCTTTTGGGTCCCCTCAGGATGCAGGGCCCTGTAGCAGCTGCTACCGCTGCACCTCCTATAGCTATACCCCTGCTTGCAAGCTGTTCTCATCTTTTCAGTTAGCCATTGATAGGAATGAAGTATTTTAGCTTCTCAATTTTATTCACTCCTAGAGCTAAATTTTCTTCATAAGTTGTTCCCTGTAATCAGTTTACTGTTAAGGATAGTAATTCCAGCTTCTTCTCACCTGTATAGGTATAGAAATTAACCAGAACATCTTCTCCCATAGACTTTAAAGGGGTTTGAAGTTTGAGTTCAAATAGAACTTCGAACCGAACTCACAGTAGTTCGAGGTCCTAATTGAACTAGAACTTTTTACTGTTCGTTCAACACTAGTGTCGGCGCCAAGTTTCATACATGTCGCCCAAAGATTTTAACTAAAATCTGTGGGAAGACCTGGCAGTACTGTACATGCTCAAGATTCCTACAGCACTCACACAGGGGAAATGAAGTATTACACAGTGTTCATTTAAATCAATAGCTTGTTTATAAAATGTGAGACTGAATTGGTCCTCCAGAGGGAGACCCTAACTTTTGTAACAAAAATGTGGATCCCGTGGATGAATCACCCTCTATTAACTTAGATTTTCTTAAACAGTATTTGAAAATATGAGAAAAGCTCAAGTTTGGGTGGCTGTCCTGTATATAAAAATGAGATAAACATGACCTTTCTATACAAGGAATTAGACAAAACTAACTACATGCACAGCAATAAATCATACATGGATGAAGAGGTTTGGAGATCTCAGTGTAACATCTTTGATGTTGCCCTGTGAGTAAAGGAGAGTTACATCTTCATGGTAACAGACGACAAACAAACCCTGTGTAGTCTGAACCCGCAAACATTCTATCCTCTCTTGTCTCCTGCCTTTTGCTAATGTATATCTGGTCAGTTAAAGGGGTTGTCTCACTACATTGATTCATCTCACCTCCGTCCTGTTTTATTAGTTTCACTTTGAATTCTGGTTCGTGTTTACTGGCTTCCACTTGGCTGCAGTAGAATCCAGGTCTGTAGCTATAGCAACCAGTGCTGACAGCCTATCAGGAGAGATCAAACAGGTCTGTAGCTATAGCAACCTGAAGAGCTGATGCAGCCCATTCAAGAGGGGATATCTAGGAATAGGTAGGACACTGTTAATGGACATATATTGCAAAGTGACTTGTGTTTGCAAGATCTTTAACAAAAAAGCAATCCTTGTAGTGAGACAACCACTTTAAGTAGAAGCAAGGCACAGATGGATGTTAAGATGATTACAGGATCAGACTCTACAGGGTTTGCTTGTTGTCTGTTACTATTGAGATTCATAGGAGCTGCAGACACAAAATGATGGTAAATTTTTAATTGAAACCTATTACAAAGTTGATTCACTTTTCATTTTAGATGCAGTGGGACAATACAAATAAAATATTTGGGTAGAAGGACATAGCTTTTCAAGGGGTTTTGCAATAAAGTAAAATTGACGTGGGAATCTTGCAAATTAAATAAAGAACCCTTACACCATACATCATTATTAAAAATTCTCTACTATTTTTGTTTTAGCTGTTCCCTTAGTGACCCATAGTGTACAGCTCGTCTCCAGGGGATACAACCAGTGACTAGAGCTCCTCAGTCCTGGCCGCACATGCTCAGACATCACCTCTCCTCTCAAGCAGCTACTATCCCTGACTAGCAATCACACACACTCACTGCAACTGTTGAATCCCAGTCACTGTCATTCTACTCCCATACTCCTTAGTAGTTAGTCAAACAGTGCAAAGAAATAAAAAGAAACCTTAATCAGGTATGTGCATTGAGACAAAAACCAAAAAATCACATTTGGTTCCTGCAGGGTTTAAAAACCTGGGACCCCTATCGACAGGAAAAGCGTTAACCACTCAAAATTGTAGCTTCAAGCTCTTTAATAAAAGCTTTGTTTGATAGAGTGGCACATGGGGGGGGAAGGCAGTATTGCAACCTTGGGGGTCACATGATATGCAGTTCAAAAATTTCATTCATGCCCCCTTTTGACACACTGAGAGCTAAACGGGACAATCACATGAATCCCTTCACGGCAAACCCTTTTTAAGTTTTTGTTTCTGTATAAAAACCGGGAACACCTTAGTTTATTATAAACATTTTTGACAAGAAAAAAAAATTATCCAAAAAATGTTAATTGCTATCAAAAATTATATAAAATGATACAGGACATCTTTTTATAGCAGCATAATACAATATGTTTTGTTTTGAAACTGTAGGCCATGATATTGGTTAGTTTTGTGTTATTATTTTCTATTTCACCTCTTCCCCTTTGGACCTCAGATCTCAGGGAAAGGGGAATGCTGTGAATCTGGGGTAAAATTATTTTTGTTTAAATTTACTGTATTTATGTTTTTATTATTACCTTGTCAGGATCTTTTTCCTTCTAAGAACG
The DNA here is from genome assembly GCA_025379985.1 of Phyllomedusa bahiana. Lineage (NCBI taxonomy): Eukaryota > Metazoa > Chordata > Amphibia > Anura > Hylidae > Phyllomedusa > Phyllomedusa bahiana. The sequence continues at coordinate 15,314 of JAODAL010063365.1, forward strand.
ATCATGCTTTTAATTTTTAAAGTGGGTATTCCCATAATCCCTTTTAAACTAAATAAACACCATACTTTCTACAGCTAATTAATATGCTTACCGGGCTAATGATGTTCAACTCATTATTAGAGAAAAATAATCCTTGATGAAAAGGGGAATGGGGCAAATAAACATGCCCACAACCCACAAATTGCAGATGCCCATCAACGAACTTTCAAAAGGAAAGGGCAATCTTGTTTTTCTAAAGTATGTGTAGTATTTAGATACGGGGGTTTTATTTTTGAAGAACTGTGCGCCATTGAATTCTTTAAAGGGATTGTCCAGTTCAAAACAAAATGAAATAATAGACTAGTGATGCCAAGTAGAATAAAAAAAAACAGCACTCACCTTCCTCCTCACCTCCATTCCAGACTTAGCTTTCCCCAATCTTCTGTCTACCTTCTGTTCACTACCGAATGATAACATAAGGGAGCGGCGCATACACCAGCATGTCCATGGAGAAGAGAAGAGAAGGTATCTGTGAGAAGAAAGATGCTGTATGCAATATTATGGAGATGCATAACTGGCTCTTAAATTTGTCAATCCCTGTTATAATACTGGAATACACTGAAATACAGAGCTCCCTCAACACACAATTTTAATTGATTTTGGTGAACCTTGTATTCAAAACCAAAACCTCATGGAAACGAAAAATTTGGCCCGAAGCCCCAAAATGTCCCCAACTTTAATGCAAAATGAAGTCCACTGAAAATGAAGCAGATAATTATATAGATAAAGTAACTTCTTCCATATAACATCAGAAATAGCTGCTGGAAGCTGGAAATCACTTTCTATGATGAGGAAAGAAGCTTCTTTGGGTCATGGTCTTTATATACAATGTACCAGAAAAAAAATAAAAAATGGAGCCCAAAAAAGCTGCTCATGCTGGCACATGAAAGATACGGCATGTAGTACCACACGAAAGTAGAGGGCGCTATAGAAAACCAATCACTACATTTCCCCTCACTAATACATGTAAGAGCAGTACAAGGGCATATAGTACCGCACTTACTGAAGAGAGGGGGCATAAACTGCCAATCACTTATTTATCTACTAAAAACATGTAAGAAAAGGGCAGGTACCGCATGTACTGTAAAAGGCGTACCCGACCGCTTATGACGCAAACAACTCACAATACATGTAAAGCAGTACAGGACATGAGTACTTTCACTGTACCCTAGAGAGACCTATAGACTGCCAACACGGGATGCCTGCACAATACATCAAAGAAGACGGGGCATGTTTTACCGCACTGTACTGTAGGGGAGGCTACTAGACCACCAATTCATTACATGCCCATCACAAATACATGTAAGACAGTACAGGAATGTAGTCCCGCACTGTACTGTAGAGAGGGCGCTACTAGACCACCAATACCATGGACCTCACTAATACATGTAAAGCAGTACAGGACATGTATACCGCACTGTATGTAGAAAGGCGCTACTAGACCACCAATCACTGCATGCACCTCAGTAATACATGAAAGAGCGTACAGGGACATGTAGTAACCCCCCACGGGTACTGAAAGAGAGGCGCTACTAGACCGCTAGTCACAGCATGCATCTCACTACTACATGTAAGAGCAGTACAGGACATGTAGTACCGCACTGTTCTGTGGAGAGGTGCTATAAATCACCAATCACTGCATGCACCTCACTAATACATCTAAGAGCAGTACAGGACATGTAGTACCGCACTGTACTGTAGAGAGATGCTATAGGCTGCCAATCACTGCATGCACCTCACTATTACATGTAAGAGCAGTACTGGATATGTGGTACCGCACTGTACTGTATAGAGGCGCTACTAAGCTGCTAATCCCTGCATTTACCTAAGTGATACATGTAAAAACAGTACAGAAGTTGTAGCATCGCACTGTACTGTAGTGAGGCGCTATAGACCGCCAATCACTGCATGTCCTTAACTAATCTATTTAAATCAGTCTTACAAAGGATCCAACCCAGCATTAGGACATAGATGTGAACAAAGCCTTAGTGATATGTCATGAAATCTGATGTGCCAATAAAACCACATTTATAGAAGAACATTTATACTGTAAGTCTTGTAAACACCAGGAACAAACACAGTTCTGTAATAAAAGCAATTTGCTTTACATTAAAACAAAAAAATAACTAAAATTCAGATCCGAGCCGGTAATTTCAGATACTTTGATACAAAAGTATATTAGCTGAGCAATTCTGGTGACATTGCTAATTATGTTCTATTAGTATTAATTTCACTTCTTGATCGTGTTTGAGCAATAAATTTGCCGACATGAACTTACATTACCTGTGTAATTACCTACAATAAGAGGAACACTTTGTTTTCATACAAATATTACAGTCCCATTAAGATCTTTATTCAGATGTGTCACTTTCGCAGTTACTTATATTTCATAATTTGCACTTAAAGGGGTGTTTTTCCTTTAAATTTACACTTACAGTACAACATAGCAATACAGAAAGATCAAAGAGCCTTTGGTGCAGCACCTTTGTAGAGTCTTTCACTTGAAAGCTTTATAATTTGCTCTGCACTCCTTTACTTCTTCCTAATTCATTAACAGGATGTTGATGTAATTATTTTCCATGTTACACAAGTTTGGACTGGCCCACAGGGGAGCAGTGGAAATGGGTAGCTGTATGGTGGGCCCCAAGAACCTACTCTGCTAGTGGGCCCCAAGAACCAACTCTGCTAGTGGGCCCCAAGAACCTACTCTGCTAGTGGGCTCCAAGCACCGACTCTGCTAGTGGGCCCCAAGCACCGACTCTGCTAGTGGGCCCCAAGCACCAAGTCTGCTAGTGGGCCCTAAGAACCAACTCTACTGGTAGGCCCCAAGAATAAACTCTACAGGTGGGCTCCAAGAACCAACTCTACTGGTGGGCCCCAAGAATCAACTCTACAGGTGGGCTCCAAGAACCAACTCTACTGGTGGGCCCCAAGAACCAACTCTGCTAGTGGACCCCAAGAACCAACTCTGCTAGTGGGCCCCAAGCACCGACTCTGCTAGTGGACCCCAAGCACCGACTCTACTGGTGGGCCCCAAGAACCATCTCTACTGGTGGGCCCCAAGAGCCAAGTCTGATAGTGGGCCCCAAGAACCAACTCTACTGGTGGACCCCAAGAACCAACTCTACTGGTGGGCCCCAAGAACCAACTGCTAGTGGGCCCCAAGAACCAACTCTGCTAGTGGGCCCCAAGAACCAACTCTACTGGTAAGCCCCAAGAACCAACTCTACAGGTGGGCTCCAATAATAAACTCCATTGGTGGGCCCCAAATATCAACCCCTCTCTCGGGCCCCAAATATCAACTCTACTGTCAGACCTTTAGAATCAGCTCCACTGTTGGGCCCCAAGAATCAATTCCAATGGCAGGTACCCATAATCCACTCTACTAGTGGGCCCCCAGAACCAACTCCACTGGTGGACCCCAAGAATCAATTCCAATGGTGGGCCCCCATAACCTACTCTTCTAGTAGGCCCCCAGAACCAACTTCACTGGTGGGCCCCAGTCACCCCAGTCTGACACTGATGTTACAGATACTAGAGTTGCAGCTTGGTCGTCAGTCACTGGTTCTAGAAGTCTCATGGCACATTACACTTGCCTCCCCCCACCTTCCGTCTGAGTGTTAAAGGGAATGTGTCATCCTAAAATGACCCGTTGCTTAAAGGGGTTTTTCTCTCCATGCAGTTTCACAGAGCCACAGGCAACTTCAGGCTCACACTTCCTGTTCAGACTGTGAGTGGTTCTATAGCAGCGATGGCATATCAGCTCTTCTATTCCTAACTGAGTCTATTACAGTGGCATTACTGCGCGGTTTATAAACTTAGTCCAAGGTACGGAGCGTGAAGGGGGTTAAAAGGGTCAGAAACATAGATAAACAAGCTCCAATTTTACTGATAAAACACAGCAGGGAGTTACATCAGAAAGGTTGGG
>JAODAL010063366.1:0-19280 GCA_025379985.1 Phyllomedusa bahiana
TTTAAAAAACAAACGGCAGCCCGGGGTTACAGGGTCTGGTCAGGGAGGTGGGCGGGGGGGGGGGGGGGCCCTTTAAAAAGGGTTTGTTTTGGGCCCCCTGGTTTCTCTGGGTTACGCCCCTGTATGTACGGGTTTCCCTTTTAAAGGTCTGAGAAATTTTCAGGCCATTCCTTTTTAAATTACCCCAGCCCAACCAACAGAATTTTTCCTTTAAAATGATGCGACGTTTTGGGGCCGCCCTCCCTTTGGGCCCAAGAATCCTGAAGGGGGGGACTTTCTTCCCCGAACAGTGGGCACCGGGAAACCCCAAAAGCCCCTTCAGCTGGTCCCCCCTCCTACTGGGGCCCCTTTTGGGGCCAAGTGCAGGGCTTTGTGGGGCCCGCCCCTTCCTGGGGCCCGAAAAAAGGGTTTCCCTGCCTCAACCCCGGGGGCCCTTCTTCAGCCTCTTCCTGTCCCGGAAAAAAAACCCCCGGGGACCCAATGTCCCCCAAGGGACTTTTTTTTCACGATCTTCCACCTTCATCTGGAAACTGGCCCATATGGGGGGTGATCCGATCTTTTCTCAAAATGGCTACTTCATCCCAGGGCCCGGGGGTTTCCCCTCTGCCCCCCCAAGCAGGCCACTTTTTTTTCCATCATTTTTTCCCCGCTTGAGGGTTTCTCCTGTTTTTTATTGTCTCTGACGGGGGCCCAGTTTACGCAAAATTTTGGGGGGGGCCCTGGGCGGTCATTCCCAGGTTCATTTGGGGTTTTTTCTTTCGGCATACCCCCCTTTCAAACAAAAAGGGCAGGTAGAGGGGTTTAAAACCGGGTTTGGGCCCCTACTTGCGGAAATTTGTGTCCCTCGTCAGGTTTAACTGGTCCGATCTTCTCCCCCTGGGCACAGTTTTCTTAAAACCCCTTTGGTCAGAATCCGCGGGGGCCCTTCCCCCTTTTTTTGTTGTTTTGGGTTACATCCCCACCCACCTCTCCCTCTTGCTACCTCGTGTCATGTCCTGGCTGGATGCCCAAGTATAAGGCATCAGGCTCTCTGGGCAACTCTCGCGTCAGCCTGCTATCTGAGCTTCTGCAGCACCAAGGTCAGGTGATGACAGGTACCGTAGGCCACACCGGCCCCTATTTGAGCCAGGGCGATTAGGTTTGGTTATCCTCGCAAAGTACGTCGTTTTAAGGTGCCAGTTACAAGTTGGGCCTCCAAATACCTGGGTAGTTCCTTTAGGGGATGCACTCCAGCGTCTGAATGCCCGTCTCTATAAGCCTTCGCCCTGCCCCCGACTCCTACGGGATCACGAACGTGTATCAAGTTGTCCTTCACACTCAAGTCTGTGGTGCTGAACCGCTCTTCTCGCAGGACCTGTTCTAGGCCTTTCATGTTGCTACACAGATAACATCTTTTGTGGTCAAGGGAGGTGCTGGCGGAGAAGACAGTGAGGGAAGCGTAGGTTCTACTTATCAACTGGCAGGTGCTTCGTGGGAGGGGGAGCGTTCATGTGGTACCCTGAGACCAATATGTACCGCTGATCTCTCGCTAAATTTCTAAAGGTAGAGGGGGAGAGCTAAGGCGTGGGGGGGGTTACTGTCTCGGCGCACGGACGCCACAGCGTACCCCCTGTGCGTACGGTAGTCCGCACGGCTTGCTGCGGGTCTGGTACCGCAAGCCGGTTGGTCCGATAACTGCTTTGGCCGGGGAGAGCCTCCGTACGTACCTGTCCCCGCTCCTGTCTCCTAGATACTCTGGAGCAGTCCGCCGGCTGTGCTCATGAATCCTGCGTTACAGGCGCAATGGCGGCATTTTGGCAGCGCGACGGCGATGGTCCGATTTAAAGGGCCAGCGCGCCTTTTTTAAATCTTGGGTGTGGGCATGATATGGTTACAATTGAAGGCCGCTGGTTCTATATCATGGTGACGCACTCCCTAGCACTCGCTGCCTGACGCAGTTTGTTGGTTGCTAGTGGGGTCTTGTGTTTAGTGTGGGTTTGGCGAGTTTAGAGTGGTATAGAGTTCAGCCTTGATTTCCAGTGTACCCAGTCCGCCTGCTTACGTTTCCTGACATTGCCTGTTTGCCGCCTGCCCTGACCGTATTGCCCGTCTCTGCTACGAAACTCTGCTTCCTGCCCTGACATTCTTTGCGTGTCCAGATACGCCTCGTGGAGTAGCGTGTGCGTTCGCTGTACGGTCGCACGCTGAGTATCCATGCGCCGCACCATCGCAAGCAAGTCACTGGTCAGGGGGTAACGACATGGAAGCCTACGCGCTGAACAGTCCGATCACGCTTAGGGCGGGGGCCTGGTGAAAACCGGGGGCTACTTAGATACGGTTCCGCACCGTGGCGGTGGCCTTAGCTCTTTCATATCTTTAGCGTTTGGCCAGGGATACACTCCGTCCGTTACAGTACTCAGTACTGCCATGACATGGGGTTCCGCCTGGAGTGGTAGCCTCTGCCCGATCTACGATGGAGCGTGCTCTACGACGGCGTAGCCAGCAGAGCCAGGTTATCGACCAGCTAGCGGGGGCCAGTGATGCAGAATTGTGTGTGAACGCCGTTGCTGGCTCCGGTTCCACCGGCTGCGCCTTCTGCACCTGCATCGGTGTGGCTCCGGCTTCCATTGCTGTTCTACCTGCTATCAGTATTGTCGGGAGCCCTCTGCTGCATCTGCGCAACTGCCCCTCTCGCTACGATGGAGGACACAGAAGTGCAGGGGATTCATCAGCCATGTGCTCCATCGCGCCAGCCTCATAGATAATGGGGGGGCTCCAATTTCTCCCTTATGACAGAGCGTGCCAGGTGGCTTTCATAATCAGCCTCTTGTCGGGAGAGAAGCCTTGGCTTGCTTACGCTGACTATGGCGATGTGGGGATCCTTCTGAGGCTGAGATGACTACTTCACCAAACCTGTTTTCCGGGCCGCCCGCCACCCGACCGCGCGCGCGCTGATGCGCTGGGGGTTTCGCCAACAGTCTTGAGGAACCAGGCCGTAGCTTCGTTCGGGCCCTGCACGGAACATGCTCCGGCTCGTCAGGCGACACCACAGGTCGGTCAGTTTTGTACTCAGTTTCGCATCTTCGTTAGGAGCTGGATGGAAGCAATCGAAGCGTTAGGTGTGCGACATTTGGCAAGGCCTCTCGGGTGGGCGCGAATTCTAAAGGGATCGAGCTCGGCGCTGGGATCTACCCATGTGGCCTTTGTGGATGATCCTACATCCATTTGGCAGCCGAGTGGATATTCGCGTTCGCCGGAAAGGCAAAAAATGAGCTCCGCCTACAACGGGGAAAACCTGTCCAGTCACACGCTCGGTGTTGTCCCCGCTTGGCTACGCGGCACGTGTCACAGCCGGGTCACCTTTTCCTACCCCGATGGCTTTCTGAAGGAGAGGAACCTCTTTGCAGGTGTCTGAGAGAGAGCCCCCACACACTGTCCAAGAGGAACACAGTTTTCAGCGTGCGGACTGAAGCGGGCTGTGCTTCTATTTGTGGTGGTTGCTGGCTCCATTTCATGTGGGAGTGTCACGATGCGGCCGAGAATAACGCTGCACTCGCACATTCGGGCTCGTAGGAAGGCAAATACGCCTTGTGTAAACGAATCTGCCTCTCGCATGTTTTGACAATGCTCCGTTTACATTGGTGCCTTCTACGGACAGCACCTTACAGAGCGCCACCGCTCTCTTTATTGATTCTTGGATCGGCAGGAAATTTCATTGAAGCCACGACTTGCGTGTACCAGGTTTCGTTCTCCCGTGAATCTCGTTGCAGAATGAAACCGACATATTTGTGTACTTCGGTCAGTGTGCGAATGCCTTAAGGTCGCTCATCCGCTGTTTCCATTCGCATCCGCCTCTTCCTGCAGATTGGGGCCCTTAACAGGGGGAACGTTGCCACTTCTAGTCCTAGACGTCTTTGGTCCTCCTCTGGATTAGGTATCGTATGGCATCTGCCTTGCTTGCATGGACCAGAGTGCGCCAACGACCTTGGATTGGAGCTCCAGCTGAAGTCTCATTGCGGGTTGGATAGTTGTCCGCGGTGTGTCACTTCACTCGGGTTGGTTTCGTCCCTGTCTGCACTAGCACTCGCTCCTCAGGTCGTTTACGCTGAAAGTCTGGCCAAGCCTCCTCCCAGGAGGATCACGTGATAGACACTGACGTAATTGATTGGAGGAACGTGTGTTGGCGGGAGGTTTTTTTTCGGGAGGGGGACTTGGCCGAAATGCTCAACACATCCTTCAACCGCCTTATCGATGTTCCTCCATTTGGACCTGCTCAACCTGGCTGTTACTCGATCTGAGGCCGGGTTTACCACTCTGTCCCGTCCCGGAGTCTTAAGGCGATGTCTGAGTAAAGTCAAGAGAACCATCCGCAAAGGTGCTTTTATCCGGTGGGTAGTCGCTTCGTCTCGCGGCAGGGGCCTTGGGCTTCATTCTTTGTGCGAGAAAAAAGAATGGATCTCCTCGGTCTGCATCGACTATGGGGCTTAAATAAAATCAACATAAAGAATTACGATTAACCCTCTGCCTCTTAGTCTATATACGGAACTCTGTCGACCACGCTGATCGTGGCGCTGCGAAAATATTCTCCAAGCTGGAGTACGTTCTGCTGGTGCTTATAATTTGATCCGTATTAGAGAAGGACGACGAGTGTGGAAAACAGGCGTCTTAATAGACGCGGGCAATGGGTCCAGACTTCGTGTATATGGGTTATGCCATACTCGGTCTACTGCAACACCTCTGCTGTTATTTCCAAACTTCGTCAATGATATCTTCGGTGACCTATCTACAGCTGTGTTATGTGTCTAATTGGACAAGTAGATTCGCTTATCTTTTATCCAGATCTCGTAACTCATCGCCACCTCAGGGACCGCGGCAGGTCCTTCAGGCGATCTTCCGTGTACCCATCAGCTTTTTCGCCAAGCAGAGAAGTGCCCTTCGAAATGCTCAACCAGACTTGCCACTTTTTAGGGTACATGTCGCCTGATTAAGGGCCTTCTCGGCATGGAATCCCTCAAAAGCTTTACTCCGCAGTGTTTGCACTGTTGGCCCACATACCCGGTGGGCTTCGGGGCCATTTCAACGATTCTAGAGAACTTGCCAATTATTGTAGAACAACTTTATCCCACATTTCATCAAACGCTTGTGGTCCTCTGGTGCTACCTAACAAAGGGAAAAGAACGCTCCGATATCCCAAGTCCTGGCCCCCGTGAAGATCATAGAAGCCTTCAGCCTGTCGCTCGCAATTTCTGCATAGTTCGCGTACGTGCTCCGTTTTCTGTCTCACCGGACTCCGAACGGACACCTTCATTCTGGAGGGAATAAGTGGATGCCTCCTCGGTGGGTGACCTGGTGCTGTTCCTCCTTGCAGAGAGTCCTCCTCGAGGTAAATGACATACGTGTGGATTCTTCTCCAATATTCATTGTCAGCTCCGGCCGAGAAGAATTTATACCATAGGGTGATCGCGAATTACTGGCCATAAAAGCTGGCTCTAGAAGAGATGGCGTCACCTGCTGAGGGGGCCTCCATCATTCCTATTGAATATGTACACCGACATAAAAAACTCTCCTATATCTTCAGTGGCTCAACGCGGGTATAACCCCGGGCAGGCTTAGATTGGTCGCTTTTCTGTTCGCCGTTTTGACTTCCTGCTATCACATTTTCGGCCAGCGGGGAAGAACGTGTCAAAGATGACGCCATTTCTCGTGCCTTCTGATACGGTGGGTCTTGACGCTGTATCAACAGTCACAATTAGTCCGCTCCATTGACGCCTCTGTCAAGGTTTTGCCCCGCGTGGATACTTCAACAAGTGCTCCCCCCGGGAAGACGTATGTGCGCCCGCTTTTGCGGCATAGAATCCTGAGTGTGGGGACATTCTTTCTCCCGAACCAGTGTGCATTCTGGGCATTAGGAACCCTTAAGGTGTTCCCTTTCTGAGCTGGTCTCCGCTACTACTGCGCATGACGATCGAGGGAACTTTGTGCTGGCCTGCTCTCCTGTTCCCGATATATAGGTTCCTCGACCTCAAGCCATGCGGGCTTCTTTCAGACCCTGCTTCCTGTGCCGGGGAGGAAAAAAAGCCCTGGACCATGTCACAATGGACTTTGTCACCAGGGACTTCCACCTTCATCTGGAAAACACGGTCATATGGGTGGTTGAAACTGATCGTTCTCGATAATGGGCCGCCACTTCATCCCACTCCTGGGTTACCTCTGCCCCAGCTGGACCAGCCATTTTTTCCATCGCATATTTTCGCTTGCACGGTCTCCCGTTGCATATTGTCTCTGACAGGGGAGTCCAAGTTTTTTCGGTGCTAAATTTTGGCGGGCCCTGAATTGTCGGTCAAAGTTGCAGGTTCAGTTGGATTATGTTTCATCTGAATACCTAAACCCTCAATCTATCGGGCAGGTAGTAGAGGGTTACCCAGGTGTTGGGGCACCCTACTTGCGGCACTGTTGTGGTGTCGCTGTCAAGGGCTAACTGGTCCGATCTTCTCATCCTGGGCCAGAGTTTTGTTCTACTTCTATAACTCTTTAGAGAGACACAGAATACCGCTGGCGGCTCCATTTTTTGTTGTGTCTATGCGGTGACTCATCCCCGCCTCCACCTCTCCCTTCTAGCTACCTCGTGTTCATGTCGCTGGCCGTGGATGCCCAAGTAAAGGACATTCAGTGGGGCTCTCGGGCATATCCCAACGCGTCAGGGCCCTGCTACGAGCTTTTCTGCCCGCACCAAGCGTTCAGGCTGACAGGTACCGTAGGCCCCGCCCATATTTGAGCCAGGCGATTAGGGTTTGGTTATCCGGCAAAGTACGTCCGTTATTTTTTTAGTGCCCAGTATCAAGTTGGGCCCCAAATACCGGGGTACCTTTTGGGTTGGAGCTACCAGTGTCTAGAACTCCGCTCTGTGGTCTGTTTGCCTATAAGCTCTTCGCCTGACCCCCGACTCTACAGGATCCCGAACCAAGTTTCACGTTGTCCGTCCTCAGAAGTGCCTGGTGGAGCTGATACGCTTTTCTAACGCAAATCATGTGTCTCGGCCTTGTCTCGCCTGGTTGTAGCACCAGCTAACATCTTGGAGGTCAAAGGATGGTGGCTGGCGGAAGGAGAATGACCGTGAGGGGAAGCGGTTCTGTATCTTTATCGACTCGGTAAAGGGGGCGTTTGGTAAGTAGGGAGCGTTCATGGGAGAGCCAGAGACCAAATCTGTCCCCGTGATTCTCGCTAAGAGATTGTCACGCTCTCAAAGAAGAGGGGGAGATGCTGAAGGGGGGGGGCGCGGGGGGGTATGTCACGGAGCGCGGACGCCGCAGCTCGCCGCGGCCGTCACCCTTGTGCAGTACGGGTCCGTGGCCGGATGGATGTCGGCGCTGTCGCAAGCGCGCGTGTCTGGTCCTTAGTCTCATCTCTTGCCCGGGAGACTCCCGGTACTTTATCTAGGTCACCCGCTGTCTGGTCTGTCCAGAACTTCTGATAGCCGCGCCGTGAGAAATCCTGCTTGTAAGAGCGCTGGCGGCGGCGGTTAGCGTGATGGTCCGGAGTGATAAAGGGGATCCAGGGCTTTAATTTGGTTAAGATTTGAAAGGGCGCTGGGTTCTATATACTGGTAGAAGCGCCTAGCACTGCGCTGCAGTCTGTTGGTGTGTTTTGGAGCGTTTAGAGTGTTATAGCGTTCAGCCTTTGATTTCGCTGTACCGTCCGCCTGCTTACTGTTTCATGACCTTGCTGTTTGCCGCCTGCCAGTGATCCGTCTGCCCTCTCAGACTACGAAACTTGCTGCCTTGCATGACACTTCTGCTTGTCCCCACCGACTTATGCCTCCGGATTACGTTACTCTGTACGCACGCTGCTACCCCGGCCACCCATCGCAAGCAAGTCACGTACAGGGGGTAACGGACTGGCAGCGCTCACGCCGCCAGCACTAGTCCTATCCCGCTTTGCGGCGGGCTCTGGTGAAGAACCGGGGGCTTCTTAGACTTGTTCCTGGCGTGCTTAGTATCACTGCTTAGTGCGTTGGCCTAGCGATTTACATCTCCGTTACAATGGTCTTATTTAAGTAGTAGAGGATTGTCTTTGGTTACTATTCAACAAAGACTGTGGGGCAGTTCTGTGATTGGATAGACACTCCTGCACCACACTTGTAACGCCAACACAAAGGTGACTAATAGTGGCTGATGCATTAACACTCTCCTTGACATCTCAGCATTGTTGGCGGGCAATCATTTTCTGCTCAGAGTGATATTGTACTTTCAGCACTGAACAGCACTTAGGAACACTGGCCTTCGTCCAGTGTAGATCCTCCATGGAATATGCAAGATGGATGACAGTTGTAGTCTGAATAGGTTCGATGTGAACACTTTGGTTGCCTTCTCCACTTCTCTTAAAAGGGGTATGTTTCATTTCATTAAATGTCTTCAGAATAAGGGTACAGTGAAAACTCACGTTTAACTTTGCAATTAGATGTCATTAGCTAAGCTGTCTTGTACTTCACATTATCCCTTATCTTCACTGTTTGTTTACACTGATATCCAGTGCTGGTCTCGAAATCCCTCCCGTCTTGGCATTTCACTAGTGAGAGGCTCTATTTACATCTGTTTGGCCCCGGTCGGCCGTATTCAATGGAGCTTGCATTCCTGCCTTTCACTCAAAGTAATGTGGTGAGAGCCGACACAATTTTCACTACTGCACAGCTCAGAAGAAAGCAGAATAACACCATTGCAGGGCTTCTATAAGAGATGAAACAGCAGACAATTGAATTGTTGTTGTGTCGATCCCTGCCTCTCCTGCATAGATGGTGAGATCTCTGTGCCATTCAAGAAAGGTCTGGATTCAACTGTAACCAAATGCTCCAAGCTGTGAGGTAAGAAGAGATCAGTGCTCAGTCTGCGGATTGATTGCAGCCTGTGTATGTATACAAGCTCTTAAAATAAGACTGATAGGGAAGAGACACATTGACGAATGCTGTCCTCAGAGATGGGGGGGGAGTCTCGGGGCCAGCCATTGAATCAGTTGAGAAGGGGGGGATGATGTCACCAGCTGGGAGGGGATATAACGCTCCCTGCGTTTCTAGATTTAGAGGGGAGAAGGGGGAGAGGGATAGAATCAGCCAAACTAAAGAAGCCCAAGGGATCCCCCTTTAAAAAGTGGGCCCGGATTGTGTGGGATTCATTATTCCTTTTTCCCCTGGGGGATTTTTTTACAATGAACGGGGCCCTCATGTGTTATGTAGCCAAAGGGTTTTCCACTTCTTTTACTCTTTCCCGTTTCCTTTTGTATCCTTTCAACCTGCTGATCACCCTCCCGTGACACCTTTAAACTCAGTGGCCACTTCCGGGCTGAGAACATCCCGCTTGAACCTCGGGAATGAGCTTATTTTTCAATTTAAGGTTTTTATCTTGTCTCAAAGGGTGTCACAAAATGAACAACATGGGTGGGGGAAATTTTTTAAAAACCCCAAATTTAAAACGATCCCCTTTCATTTTTGGGGCCAAAAACGGGATCAAACACTGGGTTTAAAAATTTTTCTTTAACTCCTTTGTTGAGATCACAATTGTGGGAAAAATAATGAAACATTTGAAAAAATTGGGGAAAGAATTTTTTTTAATAAAACCCAAAGAGAACCCTTTTATTAACTTTAAAAATTCACAATAAATTTTGGGCCTAATGTTAAAAAAAATGGGCTACCCATGGGTTCAAAGGGGCCCGATGTGACCTAAACGGGAAGCTTTGGGAAAATTGTGCTTTTAACCCCATACTTCCACTTACTTAATAGCGGGGGAATTTCCCTCCTCCACTTTTTTTGGGTGTAAAGGGAAATTTTTCTTTCAAATAAACAAATCTTTGTTTCCGTTTTCAAAACCCAAACCAAACCAAAGCTCACTATTATTTTTCCCAGAACACCTTTTTGAAATGAAATCTGACTCTTTTTTGGTTTCTATGGCAAAAAAAACATTCTTACTGCCCCAGACCCGTTTTCAAAACCAAAAAGGCCCTTTTAAAGTTCACATCCTTTAGATTTCAAACCCAAAACCAAATATTCCCCCTTTTTTTGAGTACTTTATGTTTACTCCCCCCAGTATTTTTGCCTGTTTTTCCATGACAAACCAATGAATAAGAATGTGGTTAAAAAACCTAAAAGTTGGGTTTCATTTTAAGTCTAGATCCCTTTAACAAAAGTTAAAGGGTTTTTGCCCCGATGTAAATGGGTTTTTTGTGGGATCCCCAAAATTTGGGTTTTTTAATAACTTTTCTAAATATATTTGATTACAAAAAAAGGTGAAAACTCTGAGAGTACAAAACCCCTTTCTCAAACCCCCCCTTTGTTACCCCGAAAGCTTCATTAAAAACAAACCCGGGGCCAAGGGGGGGCTGACCGGGGCCCCCTTAGGTTAAAAACTTCTTATCTGATGACAGGGAAAATAATGAGCTTCAAAAGGGGCTTGGAGAAAGCGCAGTGAATTGAGCCTGTGTCTGCAGTATAATAATCAAACTTTGTAAAGTATTATGAAGAGTTAAGTTTTGATCGCTCCTATTCCTCACTCTCATGCCAACCCCCCTCGCCTCACTCCCCTTCAGCTTCATGACTCAGTAATGATTTGTTTATATTCAGCTCCCCGTGCTGTTAAAGGAAGTAAGTAACTCACGTCCTGCGCAACACCCCTTTAAAGGATGAAAATCAACATCCTGAATAGGCACTGACATTTTAGTGTTGAAAATCAGCCTAGAAATATACACATATCGTTAAAATTATTAAATTTTTTTCTTATGCTATGTCCCACACTGCACAGGAAAACGATCCACAAAGCGTGACAAAAACCGCGCCCTGCAATCGGAGAAAAAAAGTCCACTTTCAGCCTTTAGCCTTAGATAATTGTAATTCAATGTGAATATAGAAAAAACAATGCACCAAACAAATAAATATCTTATTGCAATGAAAATTGGTTGTCCACACATAAATATAACATACTATGGTCACGGAACCCCCTAGCGACCATTGTCCCGGTCGCAGCGCGCCCTGTGCCTCCTGCTCCTGCGAGCCCCGCCCGCACGTCGGGTTCGGGGTCCCGCCCGTGTCTCCGCCCCTCCGTGTTCACTTACCCCGGCCCCGGCCGCGCTCCTGCTCAGTCTGGCTCCTCTCCCGGCACGTAGCTCCGCCCCTAGGGGCAATATGCTCTCCGCAGTTTTGTATATAAAGGAGCCAGTGCGTCCGTAATTGTTAATTGCGGCACTGCTCCATTTAGGTCCGGACGCACGTTCCTGCCGGCCCTCGCCGGATCTTAGTGTATATCCCTGTGTGAAACTTCAAGTGTGTTCCTGTCTTCCTTACCGTGTACCGAGCCGTCTGCCTACGTTTTAACAACCACGAAACCAGAGCCGCCTGTCCTGATCTCCTCTGCTTGTCTACCGTCTACGAACCAGAGCCACCTGTCTGACCTCCTGCCTGTCCCCGACTATGAGCCTAGCCTGCCGTTCCTGTTACCTCGAACCCTTGGCCGCCACCCGCAGGCAAGCCCCGCCATATAGTGACCTGGTGGAATCCTGCCGCAGCAAGACCATACCCCTTTGCGGCGGGCCTCTGTGAATACGGAACCCCACTTAGATTACCCACTCCCTGGAATTGGGCTTACTCCATCGCCTGCGGTGTCCAGTGGATCCACCACCAGACCGTTCAGTATGATCCGGCCATGGATCCCGCCCAAGGTGCCGTACCCAGCCTGGCGATCTGACGACCGTTGTTGCCCCCAATCACAGCAACTCGGTCAACAGGCACAGCAACATACCCACTATCTACTACATGTTGCAGCAACTCGTCACCGTCACAACAGCAGCCTTCCCGCCAGCTCCACGTTGTTCCTGCACCTACGCTTCTGGGACTGAAGGTCCCAGCCTGCGCTTGTCCTCCCCATCTAAGTTCAACGGAGACCCAAGATCTGCAGCGGGGTTTCATCGCTCCAACTTGCTCTATGCACGTGGAGCTAATGTCTGATCAGTTCCTGTCTGAACATGCAAGTGGCGTTCCGTGGTTAGTCTCCCTCCTCCCTCGCCAGGAAGGCCGCTGGCATGGCTTACACCCCTAGGGGGACAGAACGACCCAGTGACGGCGGATCTACAGTTTTCCTCATTCGTTCCGCAACATCTTCGAAGAACCCAGCCAGTGCCTCCCCGTTGAGACAGCCCTCCTAAACTTACCCATCGCCAGGGGGACCTGTCTGTAGAAACTACGCTAACAATTCCGTACTTGGCCTCTGAACTTACATGGAACAGCCGCTCTGTGTGCAAACTTTCAAATAGGCTCTCAACCAGTTAAGGACGTCTTGGCCGCTAGAGACCTCCGTCTTCCCTCAGCAACTTGATCCGGTTAGCAACCCGCATTGACGTACGCTTCCTTGAACGTGAGGAGGAAACTTCGGCAAGAGCGTTCGTCTAATAGCCAAACCAATCGCCGGTTTCCTCGCCTGGCAACCGTGTTCCAAGAGTCCTCCCTGCTCCACAGTCCCAACACCCAACCGCGGAGCCCATGCAGATTGATCAGCCCGTCCTCTCGAGCAAGAGTTGGCCCACGTCGGCAAAGGAAACTTGTGCCTCTACTGTGGCAGCCCAGAGCATTTTCGGAGGAACTGCCCCAAGCGTCCAAAGCCTGCGGGAAACTCCCACCTAGATCTTGGGAAGGCATTCCAAGGTGCAAACCCTCCTCCTCTCCAAGTCTGTTTAGCCTGTGCAACTTTCTCAAGAGACTGTATCACGTTTTCCAAGTTCCGGCGTTTCTGGACACCGGGCTCCCACCGGGAACTTCCATACACCATCCCCTAGTGAAGCAGCTATCGGCTTCCTTGAATGCCTGGAGAAAACCGCTTGTCATCTCCATCCGTCAGCGGGACTGCTCATGACACCATCCAGTTCGTCACCAAGCCACTGTCCCTCCATGTGGGGGCGCTGCATAAAGAAGAAATCTCCTTCTATGTGCTGCCCTCGCTCTCGTCGGCGATCCTCATCGACTCCCATGGCTGCGGCTCCACACCTCCTACCGACTGGTCTACTGGAGAGGTGATTCGTTGGGGTCCCAACTGCCGGGGCTGTTGTTTGGTGGCACCTTCCCGGTGCTTCCTGCTCTCGCCTCCGCGCTACCCCCCTCCAGGAGCCGTTGCCCCGGTCTGCCGCCCGATATTTCTGGAGTCACCCTGATGTTTTCTCTGAAGACAAATCTGAGAGTCTTCCTCCCTCCCCCCCCACCCGCATCGCCCATAACGATTCCCAATCGACTGACTTGCTGGTGCCATCTCACCCGGGCCAGATCTCCCATTTTCGGTTCCTGAGACCCAACCATGTCCAGTACATCAGGAGAATCTCCGGAAGGAGTTCATCCGAAGTCCTCGTCTCCCGCTGTCCGGGGTTCATTTTCGTAAAGAAGAAGGCACGGTACCATTGGCGGGGCCCTCGCATAGATACCGGCTTGAACAGAATCACGGTAAAGAACCGTTTAATCCATTACCGCTGATCACTGAAACGTTTTAATCGCTACAGGGCGCCAAGATTTTCTCAAGTTAGACCTGAGAGAGCCTACAACTTGGTCCGAATCCGCAAGTGGCGAACGAATGGAAGACGGCCATTCAAACACCAGGATGGGCACTTTGATACCTGGTGATGCCCTTCGGACTGTGCAACACTCCACCTTGTCTTTGAGGAGCTAGTGAATGATTCTTCAGGGACCTCCTCCTCACCTGCGGGGTGGACTACCTTGTTGACATCCTGGTGTTCCATTCCTGCCTCAGAGACCCACTGATGCCATGTTTGAAATACAAACAAATTCTATAAGAACAGAGGATATTGTACAATTATCACTGCAAATAAGAATCCCTGTTAAAACATACTGTTTACTGAGACCATTTAAAATATAATATCTAAACCCTTAATATATTACCACTGCAATACCTAGATATACAGCATACTGTACACTAATGACCATATGGAGTACTCTCCCCCGATAAAGATCGGCCTCCGCTTTAATGACAAGGAAAAACATAACTTTGGGTTCCACTACATGGCTTGTAAAAACACCTTAAATCCCAGCTATCCCGACGCATTTCCCCATAACAATTCTAGGGATTCATCAGGATTCAAAATTTCTCACTGTTGAAAAAGAATACGCTATATCCAACGCATATACTACAACACATGTACTTCCAAATTAGATAAGTGAACTGTATACTTAGCTCAAGAGCTGCAGGAAGTAATAACAAAGTTCCCGCAGCACCTCTATACGCTGGCACCCAAGATGAGAGGAATACATAGCCAAAATTGTCTCTGCCTCCCTTTTTATGTCTTAAATGGCCCCGCAGATGTAAAATAAACATTCCCCAGTGTTACAATAGATAGTAACACGAATATACCAGATTCCAGGTTCCCATGAGCACATGTGCAATACTTCCTTCCCGCTCATAGGTTTTTTGGCGCGTCACCGGATGTTCAACAGTGGCGCATGTCCGGAATGAGACACCTGTCACTTATTTTCCCACCCCCCCCCCCCCCCCGGTTTATTTTTTAATTTATCGCCGTAACTAGCAACGCACATGCGCCGAAAGCCGTCCCGGACCCACGCGGCGCCTGCGTTCATACAATGCAACTGCGATGCCATACAGGAAAACACAATGCCAATACATTCCAAAGCACGTTGAAATCAACGTCATATCTCTAAATAAAGATGCATTAGAGTTCAAATGTACTCCTAGCCACATATACCGACTAGCTGTAACGGTATCTGCCCTCAGCAAATGTACTTATTCTTAACTCCACATCATCTCATAAATAATATGATAATAAAATATTAATGTATCCGGACAATATAATAATTGATTTTACCAGAGCAAATATATAGAAAACACATATATATTAACACGGGCTTAAAACAGGGCCAAAAAAGGAGACATTCGGGGTACAAAAATTCATTGTACTCAGCTGACATGGATTATCAAGCTGTAAGTAATCAATGAATACTAATGAAAAAATAAGAATATAAACACTGTTACATTGTCCATTGGATCAGACTGAAAGATCAAATAATGGTCCTCATGGAGATGCAACAGAGCAAAACAATGCAGACAGACCCGAAGGTAGAGCCTATTCTATAAAACAACCAAATTGCAAAGTCTCATTTAAGCCCTTTGGTTGGACAGAGTCCATGCGGTAAATTCATTGGGCCTCCTTACACAGGATTCGTCTATCCCATTTTCCCCCTCCTCTGGGGACGTCTCACACTTCCAAAATCAAAAGCGCAGAGATTCCCATTCACCATTATGATATTCCACATATGCGAGCAACTGGCGTGTCTCTTCTATTTCGTATATCCCCCAGATGTTCACCACCACTCTCTTTAAATATTCTCCTTGTTTTTCCAATATAATTGAGTGTGCCAGCGGGCATTACACATGTTAAACAACTCCTTCTGTACTACAATGTCAAAATCACGAATAAAAAAATAGTTTTCCATTTGAGCGCTTTGTAAATAGATTTTAGTTTGTTGTACAAAAGGACAGCTACACATCCTCGCCCACATTGAACATCCCATCGTCTCCTTTCACAACCAAGTACCTTGAGGGGGAATTGGGTGTATAATGACTATGGACCATTCTAAGTATTATGATCTACCCTCCGCTAAGTTATCGAGGGGGTTGAGGAATATATCATCTAGAACCTGATCCAACATCAAAATAACCACCAATATTTTTTGAGGATATTGATACCTTCTACTTCTGTCCATCAAAGGTTGCAACTAAACGTGCTCTAATTGTCTCTATATCTACCTGAGAATTACCCTGTAGTAGAGTTGTCCTGTTTTGTTTTTGTGCATGCCTAAAGGCTGATTCAAGGACCTTTGTTGGATATCCTCGTAGTAAAGAATCTCTCTCTCAACATACCTACTTCTCCTAAATCCTCGTCTCGAGCACTTGAATAATCCATTCAGCTGAGGTAACCATGAATTTTTGTACCCCGAATGTCTCTTTTTTGTGGCCCTGTTTTAAGCCCGTTTATTTTGGGGGGGGGGGGGGGTTTTAATATATAAGTGTTTTCTATATATTCTCTGTAAAATCAATATATATAAGTCCGCTACATTAATCTTTTATTATCATATATTATGGCATATGATGTGGAGTTAAAATAAGTACATTTGCTGAGGGCATATACCGTTACTGCTAGTCGTATATGTGGCTAGGATACATTTGAACTCTAACTGCATCTTTATTTAAATATGACGTTGATTTCAAGAGCTTTGAATTATGTGGCATTTGTTCCCTATGCATGCGCATCAATTTTTATGAACGGCCAGGCGCCCGTGGTCCGGGCCGGCTTTTCGGCGCTGTCGTCTAGTTCCGGGCTATACTCACCGCAAGTGACAGGTGTCCTCATTCTTCCGGACAGGAGCTCAGTTGAACATCCGGAACGCCGCAAAAACCATGAGCAGGAAAAGTATGCACATGTTTCCATCATGTGGGAACCTGGACTCAGTATATAGTGTTACTATCTATTCGTACACACTGGGGGAATTGTTTATTATACTCGCGGGCCATTTAAGACATAAAAGGGAAGGCAAGACAATTTTGCTCTGTATTCCTCTCATCTTGGTGCCAGCGTACTAGAGTTGCTGCGGGAACTACGATATTATACCTGGCAGCACTTTGAGCGAAGTATCAGTTCACTTATCTAATTTGGAAGTAATGTGTTTTAGTATATTCGTTGTATATACGTATTCTTTTTCCACAGTGAGAAATTTGAATCCCTGATGAAACCCAAGAATTTATGGGGGAAACCTCGGGAAAGCTGGATTTAAGGGTGTTTATACACGCATGTAGTGAACATTGTCTTTCATTAAATCGAAGCCGCACTTTATTCGGAGGCGCTTAACTCCACTCGGCAGGCCAGATAGTGGACAGTATAGCTTATCAATCTATGAATTCATATGGTAATATAAAGGGTTTAGATATTAAATATTTTTAAATAGTCCTAGTAAAAGTATATGTTTTAACCGGGATTATTATTTG
Organism: Phyllomedusa bahiana; assembly: GCA_025379985.1. Classification (NCBI taxonomy): domain Eukaryota; kingdom Metazoa; phylum Chordata; class Amphibia; order Anura; family Hylidae; genus Phyllomedusa; species Phyllomedusa bahiana. The sequence goes on from JAODAL010063366.1 coordinate 17,010, forward strand.
CAGTGAAATATTGTACAATCCACTGTCATATAGAATTTGTAGTATTCTTATATTATGGCCAGCCTTTTTAAGTGGCCTGCCTGTGATAAAGAGAAATGGCGAAACTGAGGCAAGAGCTGTGTTTCTCAACACTGAGGTGAGTCAGACAAAGTGATCTTCAGACTTAAGAGTGGTTTTTAAAAAACTAAATACGGCTTACCGATCCCAACATTAAATCCTGTGGAGGCACAAACATCGAGCATATATTGAATCACGATATTCCTAGTGGACTTATAATCTATATAACACCTGCCATTATATCACAGTCTGAAATCCTTGTTGGCAGAGTGGGAAACAGAACTTAAAGATAGTTCAGTAAGACTTATGATAATTCTATTAAAAAGGAAAATTAAAACATTAGAAAGTACCTCTATAACGCTAAATAATTTGATAGAACAGCATCAAAGCATAGAGGTGATCCTGATTATCACTAGGAGAGAACAAAGCCTCATACAAAACTCCTATAAGAAATATCAGACAGGATTGAAGGCCACGGAAACGTAAAACAATATCTAAGGGACCTCCAAGATTTTAAAGAAGGGAGAGCCTTTAATTTTTAAATCGAAGCCCACTTACTACTTAGAGAACCATTGTCAACAACCGGAAATCTCAGATACCAACTTACAAACTACTACGAGATCTAGGGGAACAAGAGGGACTAGACCCAGAAAATGGGGTCCACGTCAAAATTCAGGAGGACGGGGAGTACATATGGATTATTATGCCTCCTCATCCTCTGGCAACTCCAATACACCCCCCCCCCTTTTTTAGAGGGTTGGAGAGGCCCTGCATCTGGCCTGAGACATCGTCAGAAACAATAATACCAGATCAGCATCAGATAATCAATCTTACAGATAGACAATTAAGTAGTAGAGAATTGCAGATTCTACAGATGGGCTTGACTTTTGTGCCTACCAACCAGTATAGTGATTTTTTCATGGATCAAAGATGTAAAATCTATTTGTGCGTAAACTCAAGTGGCATAAATTTTTTAAGATCAAAGATAGGATCGAATGTCAGGAGTTGGGCGTCACGACACAAGATTTGGAAGGCATACGTACTTTAGTGTCCCTTATGGAGGAGGAAGAAATCAGAGAGGGACAAACTAAATTTAAACTTAAAGTAGAGAAAGCCCCCGAGTCAGATGGAACACGTGAAAGATTTATTCTTGCAAAAGTCTCAAAAGAGTTACGTAATCTAGGCGAACAGAGATTACCATTCACAATAATGCTCAGTAAGGAGGAATCAAAGCGTTGTCAGCACTGGAACGAGATAAGCTATAATTAATAAAACCCCCGATAAGGGGGAAATATAGTTATATTAAATCATGCTGTACAAACAGATGTGTAACGAATCTTCTAGGACAAAAATATTTGGTATTCTTTCTAGGATCCAACAACAACCTTCACTATGGAAATAGAGAAGATACTCGTGGAGGTTTTTGAGATGGGCCTTAAATCACACACAGAATTTAAATTCATGATGCCTTTTAATCCCCAAATACCGACTTTTTATTCTATCCCTAAGATCCATAAAGGGGGTACCCCCTTAAAGGCAGACCCATAGTCTCAGGGAGGATCAATTACGCAAAATGTAGGGGTCTATATAAAATAACATCTTGCAGGGCTTTGTATACATTGCCATCTTATATAAGAGATACTTCTGACCTTCTGCGTAGACTGGATGGGATTGCTGTGGATAAAGAGGTACTATTAGGTTCCATAGACGTTGAAAGCCTGTATAGTAATATCCCACACGAAAGAGGGCTCCAGGCGGTCGAATATTTTTTGTCCACAAGAAGTATAGAATTTCAGGCGCACAATGCTTTTGTTATTAGACTTCTTGATTTTGTACTACGGCATAATTACTTTGTCTTCTCTAACAAGACCTTCCACCAGCTCAGGGGCACTGCCATGGGGAGCTCTTGCGCTCCCACGTATGCAAATCTGTTCCTGGGCTGGTGGGAGGCTACCTTGGTATCCCAACCGGGGGGAAGACCAATGGCCCCCCCAGATATTATTTTGGGGGGAGGTACATTGATGACATCATCATTCTCTGGGAGGGCACAAATGTCATTTGAGAGTTTGTTGGACAACTTAAAAAAATAATATCGGTAAAGCACTTCACATTTGAAATGCAGGAGAGATGTTTACCTTCCTGGATGTCCTTATCATTAAAGATCTGAATGGTAATATACATACAGATATTATAAGAAACCCAAGCCAAAACCCA